>BLKR01003153.1:0-158543 GCA_011170035.1 Teleogryllus occipitalis
GTGGAGTTCCTCAAGGATCGGTTTTAGGCCCTATTCTGTTCCTACTTTACGTAAACGATATGCCCTCGACGATTCGAAACGGAAGAACGGTTCTCTTTGCGGATGATATGAACATCCTTTGCAATAAAGAAACCGTAAATAGTACAATATCAGATGTTTCAAATTGGTTCCGAAATAACAAATTAATAGTAAACGAAAAGAAAACGGTTTTAATGCAGTTTTCCATTTCAAATAAACAATTCTGTGCTCCATTGAAAATGAACAGTGTACCATTGACTCATGTTAATGCAACAAAATTTTTAGGTCTCTCAATTCAGTCAAACCTTAAATGGAACGTCCATTTAAATGAATTGAACACAAAATTAAGTTCATTATGCTACGCGTTCAGAATTCTTGCAAATTCAGTCAGCCTTCATACTGCTCGTTGTGTATACTTCTCGAATGTTCATTCCCGCCTGAGATATGGCATAATATTCTGGGGAAATACATCTTATAGCTCCCAGACTTTTAGATTACAAAAACGAATTGTACGAATAATAACCAAATCCCACCCACGTGATTCATGTAAGCCTCTCTTCATTAATCTAGGAATTCTACCATTACCGTGTCTTTTTATTTACGAATCAGTGGTTTTTGTAAAAAATGACTTGCTTAAGGGCGGAATATATTTTCAGAAAATGCCGAAGTCTATTACTATAACACTCGACGTAGAAATCATATTCATCAGGTGACAGTATCAACAGCTCATTACAAAAAATTCACATACAATACATGTACATTATTTTACAACACTTTGCCAGATGACATTAAACGATTAAATTCAATAGAAAAGTTTAAATCACAAGTGAAATCGTTTCTGCTGCATAACTGTTTCTATACAATTAGAGACTATACTGAGCATCACAAGAAAAGTAACATTAATTTTAACAATGATACATAATGCATTATTTACCATTTGGACTGTATAAATGAGTATAAATAACCTGTAACAACTATTGTAACACAGCTTCCGGGTCAATGACCCCCATCTCTGTCAGGTTTTTCGTCCAGTTTCGCTGATCCATTGAGCAAATGCTGAGATGGCCCCTTGTTTTGCTTCTGGACATAAACGTAACTTCATTTTCTGTGCACGTCTTCTAGAATTCAGTGGGAAATACAATTATTCAAATTATCGTTTCCATGTTGTCGCGGCAGGAAGTAATAAGAGCCAAAATTTATTGCTTATTTATCTTTGAAAATAGATTTTATTACATTTTTTTGTTTTTGTTTTCTCCCTTTCAAAATTCAAAACTTAAGTAGTATATGATTTAGTGTAGGGATCACAGAATTTTGAAAATGTGCACACAATTCACTTTTCCCCATAGCCCGTCATACGCAGTTTTTAACTGTTTTTTGACGTAAATAAATAAATAAATAAATAAATAAAAAAATCTGTGAGGACATCAACTTCTTCTCGCTCTTCTCGGGGAGGAGGAGAAAAAAAAAAAAACAACTTCGAATGTCTCGGTCCGGCGTAAAAGTCATACTCATTGATTTTTTCGACTGGCAAGGGGTAATTTGGTATGAATACGTTCCGAAACAATAAACAGTTAATAAAGAATACCATGTCCAGAATTTGAAGAGAATAAGACATGCTGTGATGACAAAAAGACCTGAAATGTGGAAGGATCGAAAACTCCACCACGACAACGAGCTGGCGCATGCCTCTTTCCTTGTGAACGAGGAATTGGCGAAAAGCAGCTCGACAGTAATCCCGCAACCACCCTATTCTCCAGATGTGGCTCCAGCCGACTTTTTCCTGTTTCCGAGTTGGAAATTCAACTTGCAAGGCTACCGATTTGACTCATTCGAGAACATCGAAATGAATTGTTCGGCGGACCTTAAGCCGAATCCGAAAGCAGCGTTTTCGAGGGCAATTGAAAGCTCGAAGAAACGCTGGAAGCGAAGTGTGGCTAGCCAAGGGATGTAATTCGAAGGCGACAAACTTGTTAATTGAACAGTCCGGAGTTTTTTTAACACACCTTGTAATTTGAACTCACATAAGTCACAGAGACTGCCTCTAAAACATGATATAAACAGGATGCGAGAAAGAAAGGAATTTACTTTTGTTGGTATGCGTGTGGCTGCTTGGTTTGGGGTCAAGGAGGGAGACGGAGGCCAAAGAAGGGGGAGAAAGGGAACGGGGGAGTGAGAAGGAGGAACATGCAGCGAGCGAGAGAGAGAGAGAGAGGGAGGGAGGGAGAGGGAGAGAGCACCCCTCCTTTAGTAACATCCTGAGCCACCGACTCGACCCATAAGCGGCGACACTTGGTGTCAAGTGAATAAGAGGGGCCATTGCGCTCAGCACGTTGTGGAAGACAATTATCAATATACGACGAAAGCGTAAGCGTTCTTCACGAATATAGTGGCCGTACTGTCGACCACACATGCCACCGCTCCGAAATTGCTCTGGGAAAAGTTTGACCGTCCTCCCTATAGTCTGGATCTCGCCCCCCTCCCTCGGCGACTCGCAGATGCAAATGTTCATCCCATGGTATGACAAATGTCTCAATATTAGTGGTGATTATGTGAGGGAGTCGAGCATGTGCTGTATCTCCTACAATAACGTTTTACTTTCTCGCTACCGCAACCGCGCTAGAGAGAAACTTATGTAATTCAGTGCGAAAAAACGAGGAATTTTCGGCAGAAAAACTCATTACAGGGCCCTGGGAACGAAAAAGTGAATAAATACAGACGATAAATTTGAAAAAAAAATCCTCTTACATGTTGTTGTCAGAAAACATCTGTTCGTCTGTGAACAACGCTAGCAGCCAAACCGTTTAGCCAATTTTCTCCAAAATTGATATTCCCCGATCGGTCTGGCTGATGTTGCGCACCTATGAATTTGAAACCGATATTTTATTTTAGGGGTACTTTACATGAAGTCCCTGGAACATTTTCAAAACAATGGCTCCAACATTTATGACTAAACTTTGTTATTAGATAGTGAGAAGGTTTAAGAGAATGGTGCCAGTTTGAAATTCAACATTTTTTCGGCGCTTTCCTTCAACTACAACGATGAAGATAAACATTATTTTGTTAATGAAATGTGTTGATGAAAAACAGTTCTAAAAATAATGTCACGTTCAATTTTTTTAATAACATGATGTTTTTGCGAAATATTGTGCCAGGCAATTTTTATTTTCTTGAAACCATTTTGTTTAAACTGCACAATTTTTTTTTGATTAAATTCAGTCCTTAGATATCGTAAAGGACGCTTAAGAGAATGATGTAGATCTCATGTTCTTTGAAACGCTGATTTTTCGAATATTAAAAAAATTAAAATTTGTTCAGCGTTTTCCTACAACTACAATTGTGAAAATACAGTTTTTCTTTGTTAACTTTGAAGTTTCGAAAATTGCAAAAGTTTGAATTTTTTCGACGCCTTCCTACAACTATAACATTGAAGAAAGAGAATTTTCTTTGAAACGAAATTTGTTGTCCATAAATAGTTGTATCATAAAGGTCATGTACATTTTTCGAAAATCTTAATAGTTTTCGTGAAATAGAGCGTGAAATATTTGTAATTTTAAGATTTTCTCAAAACCGGCTCCAAATTTGTTCTTTAAATTTTTGGAAGAGTTAGTGCCAAATGCACCCTATGCGATGGCATAAACGCCATATTCCGGTATTCATTTTTTTAACAATTACAAAAATGTAATTTTTTTGACATATCTCTCACGTTGGTAATATTTACATTAGAGGCGATTTCTTGACGTTATTATATTTATGAATATATTCACTTTAAATAGTGTCAAATAAATGTTCTCGAAAGCACAACAGTTTTCTATAAAAATGTACTAAAAATTCCGCATTTTCAGAACCACATAAACTCCAGTTTCTCAAAAATGGCTCCAATTTTTTTCTTCCAAGTTTTCCAATGGATAGTGCTAATTGCACTGTTTTATAAGACGTAGAGTTCATTTTACTGTATTCTTTTGTTTTTTCAAAAATTCCACAAATGTATTTTTTTAAATACCTCTCACGCCGTTAATATTGGCATTTCCATCAATTTGTAAGCATTATTACATTTGTGAGTAGAAGTGCTTCAAATGACTTCAAATTAACTTTTTCTAATACTCAATAGATTTCCGAGAAAAAGAGCTTCAAATTTCGCATTTACAGTAATGCTTCATCGCCATTTTCTCAAAAACGGCAACGAATTTTCTCAATGAAAACTTCCAATTAGGTCGAGCTTTTACTCTTCTTTAATATTATTGAAGTAATAATTCGGTTGTACTACTGGGAAAGAAAAAAGTTGAGAAATTATAAAAAGAAAATGTATTTTGGGCGATGATAGATGGCAGCTGGCCAGAGAATGGAGCAAAACCTTAAAGCTAGGCCACACCAAGAAAATTAGAAAAAACTGGTACGAGAAAATCTGTGCTATTCTGTACACCTCTAGTTTCGTTTATAACAGCCGCCTCAACCTGCCTCTTTTAAAATAGCGACCGCTTAAAGTCTACATGACGAGGATTGAACAAAAACGCCTTACCAAAAATAAGTGATTTCTGACGGGTAATTACTCAAAAACAACTTAAAACACTTTCATGAAATTAATAAATGTTATTAAGGGGACATTTGATAATATGTTTTCTTTAATAACAGTCGCCTCGGCCTGCCTTTTTGAAAATGGCGAACATTCGAACTTTACTTCACGAGCTTTGAAAGAAAGTGTCATTTCTATTAATTAAGTGGTTATTGACGGACCATTATAAAAAGCATAGAAACATCTCTGTGAAATTAATTTATGACGTGTAATGAACAATTGTAAATATTTTTTCGTTGCTCCGTATTGCCTGTGGACGCGCAGTCAGCAGTCGAAGCATCAGCGCTGGATGTCATGTCAGAGGTGGCGTGCAGGGTGAAATGATCCGGACAGGAAATGATCTCTGACACATGCGTAACCGCGACTGCTAAAAATAATACTCAAGTGACATGAAGATAACAGTCTCACAGGAAGCCAACACAGGCGGCCAGGTCTCTGACATTTCTATATCATGAAACACATCACCTTCTGGCTTTTGGTCCAAAGCATCCATGCGCCACCTCTAACAGGTTAAGTAACATAATAGTGAAATAATATAAAATGATTAATTATTGTTTGACATTATAAATGGCAAACGAGTAGTACAATTGTTGCAGTGTAAGTCACTACTACTAGTATATACTAATTATTTCTTTTAATACTTAAAGATGATTTTTATGGTTTTTCTACTTTTAAAAATTATTGTTAAAAACGATTTAAACATTATCTCCGCCTAGTTTTTAACATATTTTCCGTTAAGTCATGGAATAAATGATAATAATCACATTTTCTTTATTTCTGAACAAATAAATGAAGCTTTTATTCATCTTCAATAATGTCTCATAAAGATTACTATTGTTTTCGGCATAAATAAATAAACAATAATAATTAAGTGGAATATTATTATTTTACACTTAGAACATGTTTCAATAGATTTTTACTTAAAGAATCGTTATAAATTCACTAAATAAATAATTATTTAACCTAACATCCTATGCGCGCGTTCCGGCCCCGTTCAGATCACTGTGCCTCGTCTTGCGGGGATTCCCCCAATCTGCTATCTCATCCCCGCAGGGCACCGTCCCTACCGTGGCAAGCTCTGAGCTCCCGACTGGTCTCCAGGCGTCTGTGATAGTGTAGTGCATGTAACTGTGTGTGTGTAAGTATGGGATGAGAATAGGATAAGGAAGAGGAATGAAATGCGCGTGGTCCGTGTCCCGTTTGTTGGGATACTGCTCCTGCATTCGCCAGGCGTTGGTCGGTAAACCAGGGAAAACTATCGACCAAAGCAGCCGGCCGCTGGAGTTCTCCTCCAGACTCGGCTGAATTCGACCTAGCTGACAAGCTAGTGTCGAAAATCCTGCCACTCTTATGACTCGAACTCTATACTTCGATTTAAACATAGCTGTACTTCAAGGTCACGAGCTGGAAGGAGAGGGGAACACTGTCATCCAATCGGAAGCTTCGTTAGGACTTAAATGTTTGGTATTGCAGTTCCCGATTGGAAAACAATGTCCTCTAGCTTGTGATCTTGAAGTGTAGCTCTGTTTAAATTGGAGAATAGGTCAAGTAACAGACACTGTGACCACAGTCCCGCAGCTCTATGCTTTTTCCCTATGTTGAAAATGGGCCCTTCTGACAGATGTAGCATCACTAGCGCTCCTAGTAGTCAGTAAGCTGGTCACTCCCTCGTACCATAGCTTACGTTTGCTAGATCAAGAATTTGACGCCGTAATTATATTATTTAGAAAACCTAATTCACATTCTAGTCCAATTTTATCATTTGTTGTAATTAACGAAAGCTTAAAAGTATAAAAACCTGAGAACAACATCTAATATCCTGTAGAATGTCTTCCAAGGTTGGCAGAGCGAGATCTGACACGACGTTTTAAAAGGAATTTTTCCTGTTTTGTGGTTTTAAGTTCCCCAGAATGTGCAAATTAAATGAATATTTGGGTTTTCTTCTGACAAACAGTTGTACAAATAAACAAGAAACGAATACACAGGACAAACACATCCACATACATACTGAAAGAAATATACTTATTAGATTTCAGTTACGCATGTTTATTATCAATTATTATTTTTTAGATATTACATCAGTG
Source organism: Teleogryllus occipitalis (assembly GCA_011170035.1). Taxonomy (NCBI): domain Eukaryota; kingdom Metazoa; phylum Arthropoda; class Insecta; order Orthoptera; family Gryllidae; genus Teleogryllus; species Teleogryllus occipitalis. The sequence goes on from BLKR01003153.1 coordinate 6,673, forward strand.
TCATAACATTGTCACAGCAATTATCTTCTCTTTGGAAGATGCATACATTTGTCCAGGGATTTGCCAGTTTATTTACTGTTACCAGGAACACCACGAGGACGTTCCTTCCATGTTCCCATACATACAACAGTAAATACAAAAGTTCTATTTAACCTTCATATTCATATTTACAGAACACCCAAGAAATAAACAAAGGAAATAATAACTATGTGTACACAATTATCCATTGACAATTGTAGAAATCACGATCGTTAATAACTAGTAGGATATGGATCACGGGATCAGTCAATTAAAGAAACACATTAGTTTGCCAACGTTTCGGAATGTTTAATTCCTTCATCAGGGCTACAAAAAACACAATCACATGTAATAAAGACAACTTGTCTGAACAACAACATAGAAATCACACAAAATATGCCATGAATGAACATACATGAAGAAAAATAAATAAATAAATTATATACTGTATATATAAGCCAAGGTAATATAAACGGTACACACCTTACTAATACACAAACTGGTTACACATAATGTTCGCCTACAGCCCAACTCTAGTTGCTAAAGCACAAAGTCCATTGCAAGTCCGACCAGGGCCACGGCCCGAAAGAAAGTGAATGAAAAACCTGTGTATTGTCAGGACCACGTGCTGAGCAACTCCATGCCGGAATCATGCGTATCCGGTTTTATTTCCATTATTCATTTATTTATTTATTTTCCTTTTTATTTTATTTCTTTTTCTCCGACCACGTGTTACGGGAAAACAATGTTAACAATTATTTGTATTTTACATTATATGTATAATTATACAAAAAATAATAATAATAAAAATAAAAAATAATAAAGTAAATAAATAAATGAATAAATAAATAATTTGGTTGCTTGTGTTGGGATTGATGTCAATGGCTTCATTCATATGAGTGTTCCATTGATGAATATTGTATAGTTTACATTGTGCAAACCCCACAACCATGACTCGTCCTCTGATAGTTACCATGTAAGATTTTTTTTAAATTAAAATAAATAAATAAATAATACAACAAAAACTGACACTATGAATTTAAGTAATATAAAATATCAACACACATTCACCGGAAGTACCTAAAATATACTATTATTTACATTTTCTCTCAATACTCAAGATTAAGGGTAGTTTATTAATAATTTAGGAATAGATTTTTTAATGATCTATTTAATATCAGAGCGTTTTTTGAAATTCTTCTTTGTTCGAGAGAAAAACACAAATCTGCATTGCTTTATTATCACGAGTGCAACAAGGATAGTACAGTTTCTCACAGTGAGTGCGACGCCAGAAAAAGATGGGACCGGTTGTTAAGGCGGAACAGAGTTCGCCGGGTCAGCTAGTATATATATACAGTATATAATTCATTTATTTATTTATTTTTCAGCATGTACGTTGATTCATGGCATATTTTGTGTGATTTCTATGTTGTTGTTCAGACAAGTTGTCTTTATTCCATGTGATTGTGTTTTTTGTAGCCCTCATGAAGGAATTAAATATTCCGAAACGTTGGCAAATTAATGTGTTTCATTAATTGACCGATCCCGTGATCCATATCCTACTAGTAAACAATTATTTTCATACATTCCAAATTTCTAACGTTTTCCTTTGCTACACATGTATTTCAGTGAGGCATAGCCCTCTAAATTACTCAAAATTAAATATTTCCTATTTCTCTTCGGAAGTTGCACAAATTGAGCATTCTCTTAAACTGGCTTCTCTTGAAATGTTCGGCACATAACATTACGTTACCAGGAACAGAAACAGACATATACCTAGTTACTGGCCGCTTGGAGCCGCTAGTGTCGCGCCAGTTCCAAAAATGTGCTCGAAGCTGCGGGACGGTGTTATTAGTGAGCGCTGTGACATCAGTTGACGCCGGGCCATCCGAGTGTGGTTGCGTGCGCAGGGGTACTCGGTGGACCTGGAGGCGCTGCGGGGGCGGCTGGAGGCGGCGGTGGAGCGGCGCGCGCGGGGCGAGCGGGGAGAGCGAGAGCGCGAAGAGAGCCAAGAGAGCGCAGGGAGCCCTCGCTCCGCCACGCCCTCGCGCGCGGCCGCGCTCGACCGCTTCGTGGGCAGAGTGCGCAAGGGGGCGCAGGCCCTCGCCTCCGCCACGGGATTCCACATTCGTAAGTATTAGGCGAAAGATTTTTTACTTTCTCGTATACATACGTACATACGGGAGTAAAGGCCCATTCACAATGCAAACATAAGCATAAGCATGGCGTTAACATAAAAGTTAGGACTACGTCTACAAGTGGACTCATTCACAATGCGTTCGCATAAGCATAACACGTAAGACGTTAACTTAAGAGCTTGCAAGCTTCAAGCTTCTGTGCTTATGCTTATGTCAGACAAGGGATGAGCCAATCACAGTTCGTTAACTCAAAATCGAGTATCGAAGTCGATAGGCGAACTATTCGTGTCGATTCGTGTGCTGCGTCTCATAGCCAATAGAAACTCTTATTTTGCCTATGTTTATGTTCGACATTGTGAACACGCCAACTCTTCGCTTGTGTTAATGTCTATGTCTGTATGTTATGCTTATGTTTGTGATTGCATTGTGAATGGGCCTTAATACACGTAGTGTAGAGAAAGTTATGTAATGCTGCTCAAATTTCATTTCGACATTTCAACGGAAATACACGTTTTGGGTTCCCCTGATACCGAAAAAGTTGTTTTTTTGTCAAAACGTCCGTCCGTCTTTCTGTCTGCCTTTCCGTCCGTCTATCGTATGTGAACAAACCTAGCAACTGAACCACACGTACTACATTCTTCTTCAAATTGAAGAAACCCCTGTCCATGTGGGTCTAGTTGAAGCTTTGAAATTTTCAGAAACATTCTTTAAAATTTGGGGGTATTTTATATACCCCCCCCCCCCGACATTTTCAAACTTTTCTCAAAAACGGCTCCAAATTTTTCCTATAAATTTCTTGCAAGAATAAAATACACTTATAAGGGTGGCATAGGCCCAATATTCATGTTCAACTCCGAATTTTTAGAAATTTTAAAAGTTTGAATTATTTTCGACGTTTTCCTACAACTTCAAAATTGAAGATAAAGATTTTTCTTTCAAATGAAATTTGTCGTACATAAGTAGTTCTTTCATTAAGGTCATGTACATTTTTTCGAAAATATTAGTAGTTTTCGTGCAGTAGCGCGTGCAATATTTGCAATTTTAAAAAATTACGAAAACAAGATTTTCTTAAAAATGGCTCCAAATTTTTCCAATGGAGAGTACTAATTGCACTCTTTAATATGACATAAATTATTTTGGTGTATCCTTTTGGTTTTTAAACAATTACACAAATGTATTTTTTTAAATACCTCTCACGCCGTTAATATGCACATTTCCATCGATTTGTATACATCATTACATTTGTGAGTGGAAATGCTTTAAATGACTTCAAATGGAAGTTTTTCGAAAACTCAATAGATTCCATCAATATAAAAAAGGGAACAAAAATGAAATTCAAAATTACCGGCCAATTTCTCTTTTGTCAGTTTTCTCAAAAATATTAGAGATGCTTTTGGAATGGAAACTTTTCTCAGGAAAAACGAAGCGTTTTCAGACTCACAACACGGTTTCAGGAAATCAAAATCTACGGAAACTGCCATTTTTTCTTTCCTTAAAGATGTTGCTTCATCAATGGATCAAAATGAAGAACCCATTGGGATATTTTTAGATCTTTCGAAAGCTTTTGACGTTATTAACCATAACATCTTGCTCTCAAAATTACCTTCTTATTGAATTCGTGGTATTGCCCTAGATTGGATAACCTCGTACCTTAAAAATCGATCTCAAAGAGTAGAAATACCGTACTGGCACGAAAGGACATTATTTACTTATCTCTCCAATTCTTTGCCAATTGAACATGGGGTCCCACAGGGTTCGATCTTAGGTCCTATCCTCTTTCTGTTGTACGTAAACGATATGCTCTCAACTATTCAAAACGGAAGAACAGTTCTGTTTGCCGATGACACGAATGTTCTTTGCAAAAAAGAAACAATAAATAGTACAATTTCAGGAGTTTCAAATTGGTTTTGTAATAACAAATTAATAGTTAACGAAGGAAAAACGGTCTCAATGCAATTTTGCGTTTCAAATCGGCAATCGTATGCTCCATTAAAAATGAACAATATGCAATTAGCTGATGTTAAGGTAACAAAATTTCTAGGTCTCTCAATTCAATCAAACCTCAAATGGAATGTACATATAACAGAATTAAACACTAAATTAAGCTCATTATGCTACGCATTCAGAATTCTTTCTAATTCTGTCAGCCTTCATGCAGCTCGTTGCGTGTATTTTGCAAATGTACATTCCCGCCTGAGATATGGCATAATATTTTGGGGAAGCTCATCCTTTAGTTCCCAGACATTTAGATTGCAAAAGAAAATTATCCGAATAATGAAAAAATCCCATCCACGTGATCCGTGCAAGCCTCTTTTCATTGAGCTTGGAATCTTACCATTGCCTTGCCTATTTATTTATGAGTCTGTAGTATTTGTCAAAACTGACTTACTTAACGGTGGGAACATATTTTCATGTAATACTGATATTTATAGTTACAATACTCGACGTAGAAATCATGTTCATCAAGTGTCAGTATCAACAGCTCACTACAAGAAATCCACATACAATACATGTACGCTACTTTACAATGCATTGCCAGATGAAATTAAACAATTAAAATTGGTACACAAATTTAAATTAAAAGTAAAATCTTTTCTGCTGCAAAACTGTTTCTATACAATTAGAGACTATACTGATCGCCAAAAAGAAACATAATGTTTACTTTAACAAAAACAAGATATAGTATAATGAATTAGTTTACATTTGCATTGTATAATTTTAAAAAAAGACTCAATAAGCCTGTAACAAATTACTTCCCGGTCAATGACCCCCATCTCGATCAGGTTTTTGTCCTGTTTCCCTGATCCATTGAGCAAATGCAGAGATGGCCCCTTGATTTGCTTCTGGACGTAAATGTAGCTTCACTATGCGCACGTTTTGTTGAAATTTCCTTTGCTTGTAGTGGTAGTAGAGCTTAGGGTGAGCTTCTATTTTGTTAACAATACAGAAAAATCAAGTCTGTTCGTTTCTTTACCGTTAAAAATAAGTTTTCTATAATTTGGCAACGAAAATATCTAGTTTTTTAAATGTTAATCTCTCGCTTTTTTAAATTTGTTATTATTATTATTATTATTATTAATAATCTTTCAACTATTAATAGTTAAATTGTTGGGAAGGGATTCTGAAACTCAAGAAAGCGTGCGCAGACGATTTTCTCCCCCATGCGTCACATACAGTTTTTGACTAAATAAATAAATAAATAAATAAATAAATAACGTAATATGTTCCTATGAAAAAGTGCTTCGAATTACGCATTTACAGTAATGCTTAATCGCCATTTTCTTAAAAACGGCTTCAAAAATTTCAATGAAAATTTCTATTTTGTCGAGGTTTTCTCTTCTTTAATATTCTTGAAGTCATATTTCAGTTCTACTATTAAGATACCGAAAAGTTGAGAAAATGTCAAGAAAATGTACTTTCAGGTGACGATAGATGGCAGCTAGCCAGAAAATGGAGTGAGACTTTAAAGTCAGTCCACACCAAGGAAATTAGAAAAATTTTCAACGAGAAAGCCTGTGCCATTCAGTATCACCTCTAGGTTTCCACTCCCATTGTAGAATGCTGTCATTTGATCACTGCAACCGGTTGCATAATGATACTCAATACGATACAGATTTCATTATGATGCAGGTTCTCGACCAACCAGAAGTTTACAAAACAAGTATTGACAATTAAGCATTTCGTTCGATTGTGTACATAACAATTGCTTTTGATATTACATTATGCTTATCAGTTGTAATTTCTTTTATTATTAGAATCTTTCGTTGAATATTATTGAAAATGAATTGGATCGTAATTTCACTTTGATCCTATTTGACTAGCGCATTACTCCCTGGTGGCGGACTGGTAATTACAGCCACCTGCGGCCGCACGCGAGGGTAGGGTTAGGGAGCTGTCCGTTAGGAGACCTTGGCTGAATCCTTCATGTCAACTGCTACGAAATGATTCGATGTGAAAGTTTAAGTTATAAAAGTCGTAGAAAAAGTACGGTATAAAACTCGATGTAATGGTTATTAATACAGTCGTGTGAAGTTTACGATACTGACTCATTCCTCGCTTGTATATCACACTTGTGTATTAATACTCATCATTACATCATCGTTTCATAATGTTCTATTATACTCTACAGAGGAAAGTAGATCAGGACGTAGTGCGCTGACTTCACAATCGGGAGGCCTGATTTCGATCCCCGTGCCGGCCGTCCTGACCGGGGTTTTTCGTGGTTTCCCTCGGACATCTAGGGAAATGCTGGAAAGCTTCTACTGAAAAGGTCGCGACCACAAGATCGGCGTTGCCAAGCCGACAGAAAACTCAGAGTAATAACGCGTCATGTAGCTGGTAGCGATGAGAAACAACGCAAGATTTTTTAAATTTCTCGAGAAATAATTAATAGCTATAGAAATTATTGAGTAACAAGAAGGAACATAGTAAGCACAGATCGTTAGAAAGAGAGAGTCCGCATTGTAAAGGAAGAATGTAGGTAGAACTGCATACTGAGCTGTGACGTTCCTGTGGAACTCATATTTTCTGTGGAGCTAAGACTAGGGAGCTGGAGGATAAAAAAAACGTGCGCGCATTTTTCACTAATAGTCGGAACTTATTGGGGGATAAGATTATTATCCTCTAAATTTTCCACTAAAGATGTTGAGGGTCGGTTAATTATAAAATATTCGATATTGAATTGAGGCATTGTTCTGTCGTACATATTTATTTGTGCAAAAAGCTTTTTCGGCCGCATTGCGGCCATCTTCAGTGCTACAATGAAATAATAAAATAATAATAATAATAATAATAATAATAATAATAATAATACCAAATTACATTTAAGAGTCAAATATAAGATATATTGAATATAATTAGAATTTAAGAGACATAGCATTGTAGAAAATGAATATATAAACATAATTTTGATGAAGAGTACTAGTAACAGAAGAAATATTTTGAAGTGGAGACTTCCACTTCAAAATATTTCTTCTGTTACTAGTACTCTTCATCAAAATTATGTTTATATATTCATTTTCTACAATGCTATGTCTCTTAAATTCTAATTATATTCAATATATCTTATATTTGACTCTTAAATGTAATTTGGTATATTAATGTTATTATTTTATTATTTCATTGTAGCACTGAAGATGGCCGCAATGCGGCCGAAAAAGCTTTTTGCACAAATAAATATGTACGACAGAACAATGCCTCAATTCAATATCGATACAAATGTCGTAAACGCTGCACCACTTCCTACAATTATAAAATATTCTCCAGGTTGCAATCAGCATCTTGAGGAGCAGACCTTGTGACTGTGAGCTCTGTTATAATACTGCATAATATATATATATATATATATATATATATATATATATATATATATATATATATATATATATGCTGTTTTCCCAGTAATGCTCACACTTACTTCCCCCTTTGAATGTCCTGGATGTTTAAACAAGTTCTTACACAGATTTTTCGGAGCAAATCTCAGAATTTAGATATCAATGGGTACACTCTGTGCTTATATCCCCTACATCCGTCTGATTTCCACACTTTGTTGTTGTGATGTTTCTCTGCCTTCGTACTTATGACGTTCTGATCGCAGAGCACAGCAACATCAAGTAGTCATATTTTTTCTTCTCCACATCCCGAATAACAATATCAGGTTTCTTTGCTGCTTGCTTTCGTGCGATCAATCTGAATTTGTTGGTCATTCAGTTTCGTGCACAGGGTTTGGCAGGCGCCACTCATAATTAAATGCTGCAAAGCGAATCCTCCCCATAAAAAAGTTTGAAGAAAAAATTGAAGACAGTTTTGTGAAAATATTGTTTGAAATATTTTAATAATATATTTCACTTAAAATTGTCCTAAAACTACTAGTTCTTTGAAAACAATGAACATGACATTAAGTAAAAGTTAAATATCTAGTTGTGGAGAACAAATTTCATTTGAAGAAAAAATTGCTATCTTCATTATTGCGATTGTAGGAAGACGCCGCCAAATATCAAACTTTCGTAATATTCGAAAATTCACAGTTAACTGTGAAAATCGGACATAACCCATCTTTATAAGTGTATTTCACTCTATTCGTACTAGAATTTAAAGAAAAAATGTGGAATCATTTTTGAGACAATTTTGAAAATTTTCTAAGCGCTTCATGTAAAGTATCCCCAATATTCAAAGGTTTTTCAATATCGCGGAGCTTTTAATCAGGCCAGATCGATCGGGGAATATTTATTTTGGATAAAATCCTACAAATAATTTAGGTGCTAGTGTTGTTCACAAACGGACAGACAGAGGGATATTGTTTGTTATCACTTTACGATTAGAAAATCAAATCTAGATTTCTTCTGTGACACTAATAAATAAAAATTGGGATTGAAAAATTGAGTGACTTGTATTTCAAAGGCCGCGTTATGAATACGGCTCTGGGGCCCCGCAAGAGAGAGGGCGGCCCCGGCGCTGTACGTATACCCAGGAAGAGAAACTGTATGATATATTATATTACTGCGAGAGATGTTTTCTGTAAAAATATTTAATGTTCTGCAATATTATACGAGAGCATTTTATTTGTTCTTGGGCAGTGTGGATTTTGTGTGGATTCTGCTGTAGGTCACTAGTTTCTTGCTATCAGTCATTTGGGTGTTTAATTCGACCCAACAGTTTTTCTTTTTAGTGCGTGATCTTCCACCTCTCGACGCCCTATAAAATTAAAACCTTCAGCGGGGATCTGGGAGATACCATTTTTCGAGTAACCATTGTCTCACCGAGAAAGACCAATTGAACGGAGTTTGAGATTTCCAGAGCCGGGAGAGACTTGCATGCAATTTGGATTATTAACTTAGAAGTTTCTTATTTTTTAATTAATTGTGGAGTTTAATACTAATACCACATTGAAATGTTTGCGATGCTTTCAGGCAAAATTACTAGTCAGACAGACGTGTCCACGGAAGAAACAGAAAAGAAAGAATCCTCAAGAGACGATAAATCGAGAAATGAAGCTGTGAGAAGGATTCCCAGCAGGCAACTCTTATTAACTGAAGACTCCGCAACAAGTGCAGCTCCTGCACCAGTCCAGATGCAGCCAGCGGAGCCCCTTCAGGAGGTGGCGCCCCGCGCAGCGTCGTCTGGAAGCTCTTCACACTCAGCGAAAGCAGCGCCGAGGAGCGGCAAGTAAGTGAACCAACCGATAACACCCATTTGATTTGATTTATTTAGTCAAAGAACACTAAAAAAATGTACGTGACGTACGGGGGAAAATACCATCTGTGCAGGTCGTCTTGAGCTCCAGAATTTCTTCCCAATATTTCAACTATAAATATTTGAACGATGAATAAAAGTTTTTTAAAAAAGGTAGGTTAGGAGGATTTGAAAACTCGACATTTTCACTCCCGAAAACTTATTCGCATAGGTAAACGAACTGCAGATTTCATTTTTCTGTATTGCTAACGAAATAGTAATATATCCCCGCCTCGAGGTTCGTGACGTTTCTGGTGCTGCACAAAACGAGGAAAAATCGGTGCAGCGGAGCAGTGCACCCATGTCTTTGCATCATGCTCCCGGTCCAGTTTGATTTGATTGGTGATTCCGGGCGCGTCAACCGCTAAGGTCATTAGTCCCCTTAGCACGTTTTTATCATGAGGGGTGGCGGTGATCTTTTCTCGCTGACTGGCAAGATTTGTTGTCGACCTACGTCTGCTTGGGAGGATTTTTCGCAACCAGGTATTTCTTACCAGTGGCGCGCCGCCCCAGCCGGGACGAGCTCTAAGCTCCCGTCTGATCTTCCGACGAGTGGTAGTGTCCGGGCCGGATTAAAGGGAGGACTCAAGGGGCCCGGTCCTGGACCACCCACCAAGAGTGGGCCTCCCACCGATACGGAGTAAATATCACAAAACAATAAAATTACATGTCTTTTTGCTGTGAACTATGCATCATGATAGGGAACATTTAAGAAAAAATTCCATCATTCTGTCTTAAAAATGGATCGCCACGAATGGCAATTATTTGGACCCACCGGGATACGAAACCTGGGACCTTCTGTTTACCGGGCAGAGGCTACTGCGTATGAGTACAAATGGGATGAAAGGTGAATATGAAACAGAAGGTTCTGGATTCATATCCTGCTGGGATCAAATATCTTCTCAATCCATTTTCAACATGACCATTTGATGCAACAGCATCATTATTCGACCAACTTGGCACCAATTGTTTTCATAGGACAAACCCATCTAATGCAATTGTTAGCCTACAGTTGGGCAGGACAATTAAAATTAGTGGTGCAACAGAACGACACAGACATTCTCGTATTAGTTCCATTTTATTTTCAGGTATGCATTTTCGGTTTTGCCGCTGCAACTGTTTTTTTCTCTTGACTACCCTCGTAAATTACGCCCTCACACGGCGAGCACAATAACCTAACTATTTATACTTTTCTCTGTTCACCTGTCACGTGAACTATTTTTGCCCTGCCCTAGGTCTAATTTACAATTGGTTGCCACAATGCCTTTGCTTGTCAGTTGCCCGTACCTCTGCTACCTCGTATTACTATTACATCCTACCTGGTCGTGGTCCGCGCGCTCATTCCATACGGACTTGAGGTAGGGCCCGTTTCGTTCGTGCCTGGGTCAAATTTTACACAAGTATTAAATAACAACACATGGATCTAAGGCATTTATGAGCCATATGGGATGCTCATATGTTCCTCATATACCAAAAATTAATACAATGTGCCCCTCCGACTTGCGAAACATAACAACACAAAATACATAAACAACACAAAAAAATACAAACATGCACATTGAAAATATAATACAAAATCTCATACACACACAAGAATGCGCATTCTGTCGTGACCTTTTTGATGATTCTATTCTTAATCTAGTTATCAGGACTTGGTCTTCGACAGAGTCTTTTTCATTGGACTTGCACGTGAACGAAAGAAAATGAAGTAAATGCACGAATCGTGCCACTTTTCTTTTTGCAGCGATGTCGCTCCCTGTCAGCGCCCGTCGTTGCTAGTTGTAATGTGCACCCTCCATGCACGCAGTCCCCGTTCAGCTGCCATCAGTTCCCGGACGCACTCATCCATTTGAAGTTATCAGACGTACTCACAACTATTGTTACTCGCAACTAATCGCGTCTTCCATAAATGTTCTTTCGCTATCTCGCGATGTATTTAAATTTTACGACGCTTATGTTCCCCACGCCTAACTTGCGCGAATAATGTCCATGCTAATTTTCCCGTGAATTTCGAAACAAATTAAATTAAATTTCAGTTCCACATCGTCTAAATAACTGATTTTACATAACTGAATATGAATTAAAACTTTTGCAAAATAATTTCGCGAAATTTCTCAAAAATCTAGCATAGCATCAAATACGTGCGTTCACTATCAACGCTCGACTCGTTATCTGTCTGTAACACATTTTACATTGTTGGTCTACAATTCCCTGCGATTGTCTTCTTTCAAACACATGCCCATCACTATAAGAAATGTTCGAAAATATTTATGTTTTCACTGTTTTCGGGCGTCTTGCGTCTTACTATCGGCTTCATAATTTTACTAAATTTTATTTGGTAATTGTCACGTTACCAAATTCCCTTTTCCTGTCTTCCTTTTTTCAAAAACCATTATTTTCGTCTTCTCAGTTCGTGATGACGTCATTTACCTCTTAGGCCGCTCTTTCAATTTTTTCTTAATCCTCTATGCTATTAACTTGAATATTAATTTATTACGAGCCCCACATAAATTCGCCCGTGCTGTGACTAATTTTGCCCTGATCTAAATATTTTTCTCTATACTTTCCGAAAGTTTGGCCAACATCCATCCAGGCATTCGCTGGATATTCAATAAAAACCGTCTCGTTATATACTTACAGAAGTACAACAATGGGTGCCATATTTTCAATCTTCGCCGTGTTATACATGCAATTTAAACAATTTATGATATTTTCGGAACCCGTGGCTCGAATAATGTGATTTTTGTTTTAAAATGTTCCTGAATTTGGGTTCTACTCACTGTTTATAACGTCCATTTCCGCCCTTTACGTTTTCTATTACTTTCCTGACAATTATTATTACGCGGCGCTGTTGTCTATTGTTTATTTCATTCTTAGTTTCTCTTTGATTACATAAAAGTTCCGTGTTCTATGCATTCTTGCGGGCTAGCCTCACAAATCATTACACCGCTGTTTTTTCCGCTTGACATGTACACTTGTATAAGGGAACTACCATTACTTCCCGTGGCAAATACAGCTCGTCTGATAACACTTCTCAAGGAAACTCTTTCTTTTGGTTCTCAAACATTACGCGGAGGTTCCCTATCCATTTAAAAGAAAACAATGTGAAGCATTTTTGAGAAAATATCAAAAATGTCGTAGAGGCTTCATGCAAAGTACCCACAAATATCGACTTCTCCGTTTGAAATTCGGAGTGCCTCAAGTTCAGTCAAATCTTTTTGGGATATCAATTATGGAGAAAAACATTTGTCGCCGATTTTGAAAAATTCTTGTTCAAAATTCCCAAAATATCACTCAAATTCACGCTGATACTAATACGCTGATGGTATTCAAGAAAATATATATTTCACTTTGGTATGAGACGTTTGTTTTATAAAAAGCAATATTCAAATTCTTATTCTTGTTTGACATACGTGCAAAAAGTATCAAAGAATGTCATAATAAATGTTTCCGAATAAGTAACAGGTTGCGTATTTCTTTTCCGATCTCTTTTTTTCGCGAATGACCCTTCGAAATTTTTTGTGTAGTGTTTGTGGTGTTTAGTACGCTTAAGTATGCTCAAAGTTAGTAAAAATTGCTCGTTATTTTTTATTAGGTCCTGATGTAAGGAAGTAGCGTACCTAGTTTCAAGATAGATTACCAGCATGGATAATCGTTAAGGAGATAGACACAGACATCGCACATGAATTTGAGAGTCTGGGGCTTTTAAAAGACGTAAGGCAGAAGAAGCAATAATGAAACCAGCAGAATAGATGGCACAGATAAGAAAATTGGACCAGTTCTTCACTGTTCAATCAAGACAAGTGTCGGAAAGGAGTGATGACTGCTGAACCTGATCAACCTGGCAATGTTTCAGTAGAAATGGTTGGTGATCCTGGCAAAGAAAAGGGCAGAAGTAATAATGGGTCGAATGGTGGAACATATATAAAAGGAGGTCTATATCGGGTCATCTTATGTAGAAGCTGAAGTTGAAGGCCCAAGAGGGGGCAGTGACATTTGGCTTTGGCTATCCATTATTTCGGATCAGATGCAGGACGACTCGCTGAAAAGGGGTGTATCAACGCTGTGATGGAAGTTTGTCCGTTGGACACTCGGTTCAGCAACTTAGAAAGGACGCAATATTCCAAGAATATGCACACTTGAGCGTTTCCGTCGTGAAAATCATAATAGTCATTAAGTCATAACGAGGAATTGGTTATGCTTTTCGTTCTCTAATGAACGTGTTTACAGCTTCACGTGCTAATCGATGTGCTTAACTACTGCACCTGATTTTTCTCAGCTTTTGTCTAATGGATTCTGTGATTGGAATCATTCACAAGAACGTATACAGTCATGAGAAGTCAACGGAACATCTGAAGGCTATGATTGGTTTGGAATAGGTTAAAATCGATTGGGCTAATTGATACGGAGCTGTCACAACAAGTCGAGCGTCTGAAGCATTATTGAAGATCGAATAGTTGATGTTGAAACGAGTAGTAAATAGGATTCAGTTTATTGCCGAGCGTGGCTTTGTATTTAGAGGAGATAACGAATTGGTTGGATCATCTAGAAATGGAAAATTTCTTGGTATTCTTGGGCTCATCGCCCAGTACGGCGACTTTCTTACACATCATATCGAAACTCAAGCCAATCGCTGCAAGGGCCAAACAACTACCGGTTATCTACAAAAATATGAGAACTTATCAGTGGGTGAATAATGGGTGAACAAATCCACGAAGAAATTATTTCTTGAACTAAGAAATCAAAATATTAAGTAATGTGGAGTACTCCACCTCGTTGGACTCCCCGATGCAGCACACATTGACCAACTAACCCTTTTACTGACGTGTATGAAGAAAGGTGGCATTGTGGAACGCTTTGTAACATTCATGGCAAACATAGGCCATGGCGCTCAAGACATGTCCAATGCCTCGGAGGAATTTTTGAAGAGACATGACCAAGTCCTGGGAAACTGCCGCGGTCAAAGTTATGACAATGCATCTGCAATAAGTGGAAAGTATATTGGCCTACTAACCAAAGTGACAGAGAATAACAATATAGCAGACTGGATTCCTTGAGAGTACACTCTGTAAATTTGGTTGCTAAAAATGCTGTAGAATGCTGCTAAAAATGCTGCTCGAGTGTTGTACATTATTTTGACTTTCTTGAAAAGCTGTTCGTCTTCTTCACTACTTCAACACATCGGAGTCTGAGGCATTGAAAACTAATGGCACAGCATTGACTCTCAAACGTATCACAACGCGTTGGTCCTGCAAAGCTGACGCGACTAAGGCACTCAAGTATAACTATCAGCAGATAAAGGATGTACTTAAATAGATTTCTGATAACTTTGAATAAAAAGGCTGTGAACGGTGTGAAGCAGGACTGTTTACACAGATGAATCGGCTTGAAATCGGTATTTACAACACCTTCTGGAATAATACCCTGCAAAGATCAGATTCTACTAGTAAAAATCAACAACACGCGAAAATCGAACTAAGTACTGCAGTGGCGTCACCTTCATAACATACTATGTTTCGTCAAAACGTGACTCATTTGAAAAATGTGAGAAGCAAAATGAAGAGCTGTCTGGTTCATCAGAGTACGTACACACGAAAACTGGACACAAGCGCCGAAATATGCTTATTAACCCATTGTATTATGGCCATATGGAAGAAGTACAACTCATCCGTTCTGAAAAATACAGAACACAAACTTTCTTGCCTGTTATTGATCATATATTATTCATGTCTTCCGGGTTGATGGGCCGTGGTCAGTCAGCCGCCGTCCCGGACACTTCGCCCGAGACCTCGCCACTGAGAATGCCCACCGCAGTCGTGGGCGAAACGTTTGGCAGTTCAAAGCCAATTGGGCCACGGCCCATCAGCCCGGAAGACATGAATAATATTGACTCCGGCCGTGAAAGCCTTCAATGTTATTGATCAGTTTATCGCTTCTCTTGACCAATGTCTTCAAGCATATAAAGATACATCAAGTCAATTTAGCTTTTTAAACCGTCTGAAAGAACTGTCTTGAGATGCGTTTAAGGCCGCAGCAGAGCAGCTCGTCAGATCTTATTCAGATGACTTGGACATTACATTTATCGATGAACTGTGTCAGTTAGTAACATTTGCCAATATACACAGGCGAGGTACCAAAACATACCAGCCCCGATTTTTTTAATGTACAAGCTTATCATGAAAAAGGACGTCCAGGACATTTTCTTAAACATTGTAATAGTTCTAAGGATGAAGCTAATTTTGAAGGTAACAAACTACGCTGCGTAACTGAGCATAACAAACAGCCAGCGTTCCTTCTCAAAACACAAATTAATTGAAAACAGATTAAGGACATCCGTGAAACAGGAACGACTTGTAAATTTGGCTATCATGAACATCGTTCAGATGTACTGCCCGAATTGGACTTTAGACATCATCAACGATTTTTCAGCACGAAAATCTAGGGAAGTGCATGGAATTTAATGGTTATATCGTGATTTGTATTATATTTGTGTGTTATTTGTTAGTTATGTTACCACTTATAATGGAAAAAAATATTTTCTCTTTTGTAAGTAAACTTATGTTCCTCTCATTCGATTCATATTTACAAAATCAATTTTGTAAACAAACTTGTGTGCGTTTCATTTCGTGTTATTGCATTACATATTGCAACACTTTGAAACAATTAGCATCCCGCCAAAATGAGCCATGGGCCACCCACATCTTAAATCCGGCCCTGGGTAGTGTAGTGTATGTGAATGTACTGTACGCGCAAGTTTTCTTGATAGTCCACAGCGGGGGTGCGGGGAAAGGAGGACTCTGCTACGCCACGGCTTAAACAGGCGCACCAACTGTGGGCATGAACTTAAAGCGCCAAAGGGTACCATGAGAAATGCTACGATTGTTTTGAAAGGACGAAGTGATTGTTGCCAGCATTGTGAATCGGTACGTGCCGATCCGAGTCGAACTAAGTATCTCAACGGGCCGTGCGCTGTCCGAGGACTAGGGAGCTCGTGTAACAAGAAAACTTGCGCGAGCAATACCTTTTCTTTCTTACCTTGCGTCAAGAGTGTGTGTGTGTGTGTGGTTGCATTGCAGAGGGTGGGAGTCGCAGCTCCGCAGCAGCAGCAGTTGCAGCTCGCTGCCGCGCGCCTCGCTCTTCCCCAGCTCCACGGAGGACGAGCGCAGCCCTTCGGCGTCCCCGCCCGCCCTGCCCGCCCCACCCGTCCGGCCCGCCCCACCCGTCCGGCCCGCCCCACCCGTCCGGCCCGCCCCGCCCACCACTTTTCCCGCCCCCGTCCTCACCCCCGGCCCCGCTCCCTCCCCCGGCCCCACTCCCGCTATCGTCCCCGCCCCCGTCCCCGCCAAGAAGAGGGTGCTCTTCGCAGAGCAGCACGACGAGTACCTGCTGGGTAAGCCCCCATTTCAAGCCAAATCACTTACAACTAGAATACAAGACGAGTCGTTTTAGGTGGAAAAAACACATCCGTGTTCTCCTCCTTTAGATCAGCAATTGTTTCTTACGGCATTTTGCTGATAAACGCTTCGTTTGTGAACAGAATTTTTTGGTCATTTTTTCTATAACGTTCAAAAACGTGTACTTTTATTGAGTCGAACAACTGAGAATATTTCTAAGTATTGCTGAAAGACACAACTACTTATTTCGTATATAAACGAAGAAAAATTAAAATTTGTGAATTGACAGTTTTGGGATGCAAATTACTTCAGTTCAGTATCGTGCGTTGCCCTGCGATCGCGCTCTATTTTAGCCTGCCAGTCGGCAGTCAGAAAAGCAATACACTCGCTCTTCAGAAATGAGCTTAGTTTAAAATATCTCTATCGAGCATGCACGATACGTTGCGGTGATGTACAAGATGCGAGAAATCGAAAAATTACATCACATTCTACCGCAATCTATGCATCCGAATCTAAAATGATAAAGGAATTATTTATTGCCAATGAGGAACACGCTGGTGTGATTTTTACCACTTAAAATCACTCATGTATTTCGTGTAGTGGGAGCAAAACTTCCGTTGTACTCCTATAACCACTTTCTTTATTATATGCTCCTTCAGAAACAAAGAGTTGGAAAGTACATACAGGTTGTTGTAAAATTTTAACGTCAGAGAATAAAGAAACATGTTTCACGATATAATTATACTCATTTCCAACAGCTTTTTCTTTGTTGTCTCATATGACTGCAAAAAACTCCCAAAAAGCTTTTGCGACTTAGGTTTACACAGACACTAGCACCAACGTTAGGAAAAATGATCTCGCTAAATCTTTGTAAAAACTGAAACGTTACCAATACATAGTCAAGTGTTTCCCTGAAGACTCGACTACTCAAACAATAGCACATCTAACAACCGAAAACTAATGGTGCTACAACAGAACGTCCTTTGTGTTATTAGTAACGATTACGTAAAATTACATCGCAATTTCTATTCATATTACTCATCTCAACCATCACTTGTAAAACTCATTACTAATCGTAGCGATCAAGGTGCGAAATCTTTTGTATCTAATACTTCAACACAACTTCGACAATCCAAAATTGTGGTCCGGACACCCAGAAACAGCCCAAAAGTGAGAGGTTATTCTGAGAGTTTCAAACTATCGTGTGGCGGCGTTGTATCGCGATCCATGGTGGAAATACATGGGTGAGTTCCTCCGGCGCACCGATTTTTGCTCGTTCTGCGCACTACCCGTTTGCGTCATGAACCACGTGACCACAGCACGGGCACTTCGTTTGAAAAGCCAGACCAGACGCTGGCATGTTGCACGGAGAGCGAGACGAGTTGCATCTGCCATGTTGAATGAAAGCGACATTTTGAAAGTGGTACAAAAGGACAATTTTCAACGGTAACGAACCTTAAATAACACGATGAAGGTGTATAAGATGCAAAGAATGCTTCTTGAATGAATTTAAAAGAAATGCTTCATAAACCTATTTCAATTTCTTGTAACGAAGTGATAATTTTGGTATGTGGCTGCATTTAAAATTCCGGTAATATTATGACATAAACTAGTGTCTGAAGATCTTTCGCTGAAGTCACATACGATGCGCAAGAGCCTTCCCCCTCTCTGTTACTATCTAATAACTCCTGAATGATTTAGAAAGGGTTTATAAATTTGAAGTGAAGGTAATTGTTATTAAAGAATTGAAAATAAGAAAAGTTAGTTCATAATATACAATATTTATTTGTAAATATACATTGTACATGTAATAAAAATATACATACATAAAGAAAACCCCGGTTATTTGGAGTGAAGGAATTCATCCTTCCCAATCATCTTATGTGACACGTAACACATACAATTTCTGCAAAACAATATAACTAAACAAAACCAGTTATCATACTCAAGATATTGTATCCGCCAGATATATCCAGAACCATTAGAAATATGTTTAGAAAATAGCAAATGTTTCCTGGTAAAAATGCCAAACTGTTACACAAAGACCTATACTTAGTTCACAATACAGACAGTGGGCAAAAAAGCTTGAGATGAAAAATTTACAGCTACACAAACACCAAATGATTATCCGGCAAAAATATTTTTTTTATTTATTAAGTTGAACTCAAAATAATATGGTACATATCTACAAGCAAGCGGTCCTGCAGTTTAGATTTACTCATTTACATACAGTAAAAATGCGGTCGCCGGTGGATCTGCTGTGGTAGCATCGTGAGATGTTGAATACGTCGCGGATGCGGAAGCACTATCAGCAGCTGGATGCGTTCGACAGGGGCCGCATCGTGGGACTGCATGAAGCCGGTTGATCATTTCGACGCATTGCGCAGCATTTGGATCGTGCAGATGTGACCATTGTCACCATGTTGCCAACAGTGGTAACAAGAAAGCGCGCGCCATCGACGGGAAGGGTCTGGAAGGCGCCGGCAGACCACACTAAGGGAGGATTGTCAGACAGGCTGTGACTGAGCCAACATTGTCGCTTGCGGACCTTCAGCGCGCAGAACAAAACACAATGAAACTTCCCGTGTCCCTCTGCACCATTGACAGACGTCTCCATGAGGCGTCTCCATAGGATTACGCTCACGCCGGCCGTGCAGACGACTCTTCACGGTTCGCCAACGGCCGCAAAGTTTGGCAAGGAGTCGCATCCGGGAGGCGTGGACGGACGCAGACTGGCAGTGCGTGGTGTTCAGCGATGAATCTCACTTCTGCCTGGGCGGCGATTACCAGAGAATCCATGTGTAAAGGCACCCTGGTGAACATGAAATCCCACGGTTTATTGTCGAACGCCAAAAGGCTCGAAGACATGGTATCCTGGTGTGGGGTACCATTGCGTATAACGCCAAGTCACCTTTGATGTTTATCGAAGGCATCTTAACAGCACCCCGCTATGTGGAGGAGTTCCTGCAGCTAGTTGCTCTACCGTTCTTAAACTCTCTTCCAGGGACAATACCCCAGCAGAACAACGCCCGACCGCACACAGAAGCCATCGCTAGGGAGTGCCTGCAAGCTACTTTCAACATTTCATGGCCCACAGCATCTCCTGATCTCTTCCCTATCGAACACATGAGGGATGCAATGGGACGGCTCCCTACAGAACACTCCTCGCCCGCGCAATATTCGGGAACTGTGTGCATCCATTCAAGAGGCCTGGTACGGGATATCGCAGGATGCCATCCGACATCTCTACCAATCACTGCCGCGACGCCTGGCTCACTGTTTGCGAAATAGAGGGGTCACGCCCTCTTGAGAATCGCATTTTTGAATGCATTGTGCAATAAATATTATGCACTATGAGCTGAAATTGTAATAATTTCTCATCCTTGATACCCTCTTCTTCCATCTCACATTCCACCCCATTTGCACACCTCCTCCTGTGTAGAACTGTTTTTTGTCTAAGAGTGTATACAAAAATTTGGAGCAGTTTTTGAGGAAAAACTTATTTAACAATTGCTTATTTTTCACGCAAAAGTATGTCAAAACTATTCATATTTTCGAAAAATTGCACATGGTCTTGTTTCAAGATCTATCTTTAAAGAAAAGATTTTACTAAGGTAAAAATCTCTGTCTTCAATATTCTAGTTGTAGGAAGATACAGAAAAAATTTGAACTTTTGCAATTATCGAAAAATCAAGGATTTCAACGAAAATGATACGTAAACCATTAACTCTCTTAAGCATCCTTTATGCTATTCGAGGACAAGTTTAATCCAAACATTTGGAGACAATTTTGAAAGTGTTTTTGATGCTTCGTGTAAAGTACCTCCAGAATCAAAATACCCGTTCGACTTCAAGATCAAACAGGTCTTCATGAACAATTTTTCGAAAATATGAGTATTTTTGCCTAATTTTGCGTGAAATGTAGGCAATTAAAAAATATATGTTATCAAAAGCGACTCCAAATATTTTTAAAGGGGAAAGTACGATTATAAAAAATGTCGCAGGTCTAGTTTTCAGTAATCTCTTTATATTTTTGAAAATTGCAAAAAAATATGATTGCAAAACTACAATATTGATGTCAAAGTTTTTACGTTACGAAATCTGTTCTTCGGAAATAGATGTTGAAATACCGTCGTGTTACAATATTTTGAAAATATGAGTAGTTCACGTAGCTTTTGAATATCTTCGGAATTACAAATACGAATTGCCCTCCATGGTTTTGCGTTTGGCGATATGTCAGGTCGCAATACGGCAATCGCAACACTGGGATACATCAGTTTGAAATTCTTGAGAGTTATTGTCGTTTTTGGATGATGTGAATGGAATGATATCGGTTATTTCGAAAGCAGTCTTTTAATTGGCCAAATTGTGTTGATGTATTAGCTTTAATGAAAATAGTTTTATCATTAGTGCGCTACGATTGATAAAGAGATTTAGAAGTGATATCTGAGATATGTTAATATGGACAGAAATTGCTGTACTATAAGATTACGTAACCGTTACTAACGGAGAAAAAGTACGCGCTGTTGTAGCACCACTAGATATGAAGAAAATCGTTCATGTTCTCAAACCGTGTACAATTAATTCAGTTTTAGTAAAATATATTCCATAAAGATCTTCAAAATTCATGTTTTGTTGAAAATTCCGAAACCAACATATGGGTATATTTGCTAATAAAAAAAACTACGAGTATAACAGAGATGAGGGTGGAAAAAACAATTAAATGTGCCTCGGCTGAAAGGTCTTAGTACGACACATTTTTTACCACATGTAGTGAAATTAACGAAGATGAAAAACATTTGTTTTCATACACCACTTACTTTCTTAAGATTGAAAGTACTTTTAGCGTAAAAAGGTAAAATATCGCGTGTCAATTTTATGTAGGGATCGGTCCAATGATTTTAGCACCTTTGCCAAAATCGTTATGTAACGTCCATGTTTACGGGTAAAATCAAATTAAAAAAGGCTCAAATTAAAAAGTTTTGAATATTATTGATATAACTATAATAATTAGTATTCCATTTACAATGATATTCACAATTGAAATGACTATATCTATCGTTAAAACTCTGCTAGTGGCGTGTATATTGAGAAAAGTGCAAGCAAAGCCTTGTGTTCGTAGCACGTAGGAACTGCTTTGAGCTGCTTGAAATTTTTCTCTTTATTTGGGGAGAAACTAATTCTATGAACCTGTTTTATTGCAGATAAAAGTAATTCTTCAAATTCTGGTGACGCGAATATCGCTACTGCAAATATTCCTCAAACAGTTACGGAGCTCTCACACTCTCACACCTCCATCAACTCAGACACCAGCGATGATTGGGATGAAGATTCAGAGTAAGTTGCAATGTTCCCTTGACCATCCGGTGGCAACATCTGCCTGTCTGGCAGAGACAGTTTCTATTGTTATCAATGGGAGCGGTACAAGCACGGCAAGCGCCTACACCCTCCTCAATGTGCTCCAATACGCTCCGTGGCGTGCGACCTTTTCATGTAAACTTTTATTTTGTGAAGCTAGCGATGCCTCACAGACAGATGTTCCCACAGCTGTTGGTTTTCGTATCTGTTTTTCATTCACTTGCTACTATATCATTTAAAATTTGCTTCTCAAGCAGGTTTATTTATTCAGTTGCTTTGTACATGCCATTGAAATAATTTTCTATCAAGAGTTTTATGAAGTTTCATGATAATTACTTAAAACATGTTGACTTGCTTTATCTATAGATCGACTAACAATGATAAATCCAAAAGATAAGAAAACAATTGTTTTTGTCAAAGTTAGTAAAATTCACAATACAACTTTTTAGTAAAAAAATTTTTAATGAGGGGTTAAACCAAAATACAAAAGGCCCCAAGCGTTTCCAAGTGAGGAGGGGCCTCCGGAGTTCACAACTTGATTAATTATATTCAAACATTAGACAATAATGAAAAATTAATAAATTTAATCATAATTAATAGACATCACTACTTGTTTAAACCAATATTTTATTTTCAAGTTCTGCAATTAAAAACGTCGCCACAATATTTGTATACAACATTAATGACAAAATCTATTAAACTTTTATGTTGTATAAAGGTCAATGTATCTTCCTAATGTGGCAGTGCGTTTAACTATTTTATAATAAAACTTAAATATAATAAATATTTCCAAAATGAATTCTGAATTTCCAGTTTTTTATTGAAAAGCCCTGAAACTTTTTATCCACAGCCAAAGACTGATTCCACTGGAATATGAGCGCAATTCAGGACCTTCAGAGGAACTAAATTTTTACATCTGGTGACAATTCCGTTTTGAATATTAGTTTGTAGTGCATAAGAACTCTTACGCCATCTTGGCAACAATTGTTTCTCAAGACAAATCTCACCTGACTCCATTGTTAACCTTCAATATGTGTGCGTCGTCGTTCCATTTTGATCATATTCACTTTTCATGCCAAATGTAACGTACATACTACTGCTATTTGTTTGTAATAATATTTCATTAACAACGGATGTATTTGTTCATGTGTATATTCTAGTGCAGAGTTGTCCAACTGGCGGCCCGCGGGCCGCATGTGGCCCGCGTTGTCATTTATTGTGCTCGCGAAAGATCAAAAGTGAAAGTTCCTTTCATCGATGTTTTGCGAGAATATTGTGCATCCAGCGCACGTGCCCTGGTGAAGTTTAGATTAAAGGACTTTTTTCTAGTAAATTCAGAAATCCAAAATCGTCCGAATGTGTTTCACTGCGTTATGCACGGTACAGCCTGATATCACCCATGGGGAAAGGGATGGAACTCCCCCCCCCCACACACACACACACACACATAGACATCGTTTCAGAGCAGCCCGCAAACTGCCGAGACCAGCAATACGAAGAAGTCAGGGGTTGATCGCCCGAGTAATGAAAAAATAGCACGCAGCCATATTGAAGGTTTTAGTTGTGGCCCTTGAGACCTTATAAGTTGGACACCCCTGTTCTAGTGAGTCAAATATATCTTACAGCATAAATAAGTTGCAATCGTCAGTGAAATCCGAACTGCTGCAAACAGAGTTAGAAATAACTTTCAGCTCAGTTATAAGAGGTTGGGAGATTCCCCCTCAATTTAGTGTTGTTTTTTGTTTTGTTTGTTAAGCTACAAGTCTATTTTTGCCTCGACCGGTAATCGAACCCGGGACCACAGGACAGGAAACTAGTACGCTGCCGATGAGCCATCCCAGAGGCTTCGAAAATTGTAAAAGTTCAAAATTTTTTCGACTACTTCCTACTCTATAATATTAAAGATAGAGTATTTTCTTCATGAAATCCGATCATGAAGTAGGGCCATGGACAATTTTACTAAAATATGAGTAATTTTAGAAATGTGAGTAGTTAAAGACATGAAACAATCTTTTGAGAGTTTTCTATTTTCCGAATTGTGCATATGTTATGTTTCACTGGCGTAACTTTTTTCATCTCTGTAGTGTGCTGCAATGGCAAGGTTTGAGGTAGTAGTTTTATGAATGTGTGTCGTTGCAGGTGCGTGTCCCCATTGCGAGGTCTGCAAAGCGCGAAGAAGACGGAGAGCAAAACCACCCAAGGCGAAGAGGAGGCTGAAACGTCAGACGAAGACGATTGGGCGCAGGTGAGGAGCTGTGCGCCGAGAGAGCCCGTTTGTGTCTTCTGCCTCCGCAGTGTCTCTGGCCGGGAGGTCCTAGGCCCTAGAACGGTGGTCGGCAACCTGCGGCTCGCGAGCCGCATACGGTTCAATAGAATCACACTTGTCTCTTGAGTAGTTTAATAGTACATATTGAAAAATTAACTACAATGTTGCTGCTATCAAACAAATGTAATAATCCAGCGCACACATCAAAATGCGCGGCGGATCGCATGCATGTAAACCAAACTTCAGCTACCTTGCTCTCCACACGCATCGATGCCACACTCAAAACCAAAGCGAATAGAAACAGAAGCGTGCAGTGTGCGAATAGAAACAATTAGTTACAGTTGTTAGATTTGAAAAACAAAGATCTATGGACAGAAAAGTTCATAGATTTTCAGTCAGAACTAGAAAATTTAGATAGAAACCCAATTGGATATCAGACACCAGTGGACGGATCTTTCAAACAATAGGAAGTAGGAAGAAATAATACTTGAAACATGGAACTGTCTTCCTGATTTTTATGATCAAGTGAATTTGACAACTTGACAATATTCTGATCTCCTTACTACTTAGAACAATTATTTTCAAGTACGACGATTATTAAAAACAAATTAAGAATTTCGCTTAATAACGAAAACCTCGAAATTAGTATGAAATTAAAAACTTCTGAATATTCACCAAATTTGAAACTACGTTGTGCCTGTACTCAATCTCAAAAATCTTACTAATATTACGTATTTGCGTTTATATTACCTTTTACATTTAATTTTTATTTTAAACATAGTTATACAACCTACTGAAATTAGGTTTTTACTATTAGTTTTTTTAGTTATAAAAAGAGTATTTTCTTTAATAAGATGACTTATATATTCTGTTACTGCGCAAAATAGATTGTTTTGATTTCACAATAAAAACATATTTCACAGCAGGTAACGGTCACTCTCACTCATTCGTCCCACTTCTTGAAGCGGTTGGCGCTAGAGAACCAAAGGCGTTAGGGTGACTGGCTGGCTTTACTGCGATATGCCTCGCCAGCATGTCATAATGCTTATCAGTACTTCGCCTGATCATGGTTCCTCGTGGCCATATTTGGAAATGGCCGGGGGCGCATAGAAATCATGCACTCCTTTCTCTGGACAGTAATACCAGCAAGTTTGGTACTCGTACTATAACTCGTTTCCTTGATATAACGTGTTCTTTAGGGAGCGTTTAATTGTAACTATCCTGTACATAGGTAATGTGCATTAGAAAAAATAATTATTTTTTTTTCGAAAACTTCACTACCCTGGTATATTTGGCAATGAAAGATCTTCGATACATATTCTTGTTTACAAGAACGTTCGCAAACCGCTGGCCAGCTGCAGCCACACAGGGACTTCCATCCAGAACGGCCACCTTTTGACAAAGAACTCATCAAATGTACGTTTTGAATCAGCAAACCTAATATCAAATGAAAACAAATTCTCCAAATTTCATAAACAATGCATTGAATATCGCCAATAATTGACTGAACTTGTGATTGAACTTTCAATAACAAGCGAAAATCATACTTATGTTGCAGTGAGTTAGACGAAGACAGAATATGGGTAATCCACTGAGATTCCCTCCGTTGCCGCGCAGCGCGACAGCACCACCAGCTAGTTGCCCAACCAAAAGGCCGTATGTTCCCCGTGTTAAATGGAAGGGACAAAGAGTAAAACAGTAAATACATTCATACAGCCAAGAGCGTGGTATAATTCCTGGCAAGGCACCAGACACCGGAGAGAGCGCCAGTTGGACGCTCTTTGGTTCAAAATGATTTCATATCTTCAATAATGAATATTTTAAAAGTAAAATGCATATTAGTAAGATATTGTAAAATCTTTTTCATTTCCTAGGAGTTGTGCAACCGTGCAACCTAAGCACGAGCCGCCACTGAACTTCATCCACACTGCCCGGCGGTGATGATACCCACACTCGGCAATACTCACCTCACCCGTCAGACAAAGAATGTGCCTCGCCTGTCCATAGGATGGGAGGCCAGGCCTCGTCAACTTCAATCCTTCCGAGATAGTGGAGAGCAAAGTCAACACGTTGTGCGTCCGGTGGTGCAAGCGCCTAAATGCTTCGAAGCACCTTCCGTAGGGCGGTCCAAGGGATGTTCAACTGTCGGGATACAACACGCACTGCTTGACTTTCGGAAATTGCGCGTAGCATTATCGGCCAGAGCAACTGCGATTTCATCAACCACCTTTGGTTCCACCGGTCGACCCCTTCCCGGAGCGACACCCAGTTCCTCAGTTGATTCCAACTTCATCACGTTCCGCAAAGCAGGTGGAGAAAGCGGACCCTTCCCTCATCCTCTCAGCCGGCGATATTCTCGAAGTGCAGCTGCAGCGTCACTGTTCTATGGATAAAAGACTTTCATCAATAATGCCTTGCTCCGTTTGTCTAAACCCATTGATTCGTCAGTAAGTGCAAGGCGACTGGTCCGGTGTGTGCGACTATGCCTGATCATGGCACCTGGTGCCCATATTTGGAACTGACTGGTGGCGCTGTGACGCATAGAAATCATGAACCCCATACTGTGGACAGTATTACTAGCAAGTTTAGATTACGCACTATAATTCGTTTCCTTGTTATAACGTGTTCTGTGGGGAAAGTTTAATTATAACTACTCTGCATATTTGGCTCTTTAGAAAATAATTTATTACATCGGGAAAAAAGTGGGTCTTAACTCCAGAAAGGTTGCTGATCCGTGTCCAACAGTTTGAGTCACGACAGTGATAGACAGTACATAGCTTGTTCGAATCCAGCTGCTGCCTGGAGGAGAATTCTAGAGACCGGCTGCTCTGATCGGTAGTTTTCCGTGGTTTCTCCGATCAACACCAGGCGAATGACGGAACAGTACCCTAACAAACGGGTCTCATCACGCGCAATCTCTCCTTCCTCTTGCTTGCCCTATCCTCACCTGTTACTTACGTACGCACTTACATCACTACGCTGCCACTGCCCGCTAGATTAGCCGGGAGCTTAGAGTTTGTTCCGGTTGGAGCGGTGCCCGCTGGTGAGTAATGCAAAATCCCACTAGCCGACGTCTAGGTCGACGCCGGATCTCGCCATCCAGCGGGGGAGGATCATCGCCAGCTCCCGCGACAAAAGCATGCCCTACGCTAACGGGACCAATGCGCATGTCTGATTGAAGTGACCTTGTGCGCAGGTGCCGCCGAGCAGGCCGCTGTCTGGGGCGCTGAGCGGCGCCTCGCGGGTTGAGGGGCGCGCCCCCGTGCCCGCCCCGCGCGCCGCCCCCGCCCCCGCCGCCACCCCCGCCGCCGCCCACGACCACGACTCGTGGGACTTGGAAGACTTCGATGCGCGATGACGCAACGCACTCGCACGACGGCTCACAATCACACAATGTGTGTAGCACATGGCTGACAGAAATTGATTCAGGGTTAGATATTTTTCACAAACTTTGACCCATTTGTAATTGAAATAAATGTTGCATATCTATGGTTTTGAATGTTGTTTATTATTTGTTTCGTTAAACTACCCCTAAATGTATTTGTTCATTTCTCTTCTGTATATTTTTTTTTTGTTATACTGTGGTTTATGTTCTTGCATGAAAGAGTAATAATATTTTTAAAGACGTTGTTATGGTTTTGGTTAAGTTTTAATAACACTGAGTGACACACCAATGTTATTTCTGTATCCGAGGAACACCAATGCAGGACGAATGGCGCACCCAAAATAAATTGCAAAATAATTGAAGGAAAAATTTACAAAATGCCTTATCAAAATGGTTTGGTTGGAATTGATTTTCATGCAGTATACAAGATAATATTTGTGTCATTCAAATAAAATTATGTCACATCCAATACACTTTGAATACTACCTCCAAATTGCATAGTTAAAATAAATCGACGTGACATCCACAGATTATCTTATCCAAATGTTCTATATATGGTAGAGTGCTCCACAATAATATTCTTGTATAGCTTTATTATCTCAATGCTATATTATATAAAGTGTTGCAGAAGGTGAGGAATGTAACAATTACTTTGGTATCGGTTGTCAGCCCGATCTTTCTCAGTCTTATTGCAAAAAAATATCAATATTGTATTGCTTCCGCATCAGTTATTCATGTATCCTTTATGTTACAGAATCTGAGATCTTCTCAAAAGCTTATAACTTTCAATGAAATATATATCAGTAGGTAAAACCTGATCTTACCGTTCATTGCCCTCTACGTAGGCGTAACCATTATTTCGAATTTTCTTAATTTTCTCAGAATCATGCGAAATGTATTTCCACAAATGGTGCAACAGCTCTTAAAACTTGTTAATTACTATCTAATAATTATAAACAAATAAAAATGTATGTAAACAATTTGTACAATGATTAATAATTTATATATAAATGGATGTTGGTATATTTAAGAGCAGTTAATTCCGACTCCGTCTGACCGAGGCATTAAAAACTCTATTACATTTTTGCTGATTCGGAGCTTTTCTATATTACCCCCCCGCTCAGAGACGGGCAAAATCTTCAACTAAATATGAATGAGAGGGACAGAAAGAGGCAAAGACACACACAGAGACAGTCAGACAGACGGAGAAAGAAAGGGAGATGAAGGACGGAACAACGTCTGCCGAGTTCCGCTAGTATTTATTAAACTCGCAACGAAATGAAATACAGAGGGCCTACCGGTGGCGTGGCCGTACTGGAGCGTGCAAAAGGGCGGGGAGGCCATGGACGTGTAGGATAGCGCCCACACTCGAGGGATCGTTTGGCGGCAGCCAAAGTTCCGTAGAAAAGCCAGTAGCCTCGCTGGATCGATGTCCGTGGTCCAGGAGCCATGAGAAGAAAGATGCTCTAGCGAGGTAACTGTTCCCTAGCCGAAAGGGGAGGAACCAAAACACTGCCAGTGGGTCACCGTACACATTAACTAATTTCCACTGACTTCTATCGCTCGCACTGTACACTGAGATGACAAAATCATGGGATATCTCCTAAAGACCTAATGGCCTACACCTCTTGTGGTGTAGGCCATCGCGACCCAGCTTGCCATCCGGGCGTTGGTATCCACAATCTGGACACCTAACGTGCGCGCCATCCAATCTAGTTCGTGGTTGATTAGGTGTCTCTCCTGCCGAATAAGCCACTCAAGATTAATTTTGCACTAGGAAACTTGTTTGTTGACGCTGTTACAAGATCAGAAATGTCACCTATAACTATCTTATTTTTCGTATCGTTGGTTACCATGTGCAAAATAACTGCATCCGGTCGGCCCATGTTCTGTGTCTCGATAACTCAGCGTACTTGTGCCGTTCGAATGCTCGGAAAACACTGTACGTCTAGGGCATCGTTGCCGCTCTCAGTATGCCGCACGATGCTGTCCCCTGGATCAAGCACGTTTTTATCAGTACCTTTAACAACATTTGTCGTAGTTTCAGAAACACTGCTAGTATTCGCCTGTATCTGTTCGTCCAGCTCCTGGTTGCTTTTCAAGCATTCTTCCAGCAATGCCCTCATGGTCTACAGTTCTTGCTCCAGTTCCTGCGTACGCTTGTCGGCCTCTGCCCCTGACTGACGCTGCAGGCACCGCAGGTTCAATCTTCACAGCCCCTAACACGGCCGTCCACGTTACCACAGCTGTAGTGATACCAGTGGTATTAATCGCGCAACTTTTCTTGACCAAAATCTCGCAACAAGCACTGATGACAATATTCCAATCTTCACTGGCGCGAAATAGAAACTATTTTCTTTTGTACTTCTGTCCGTGATTTTCTTCCAAACAATCTAAAGAAATTACCAAAGCAGGTAAAGAGCCATCACAAGAGATACTTCGAACTCCTCAGAGAGTTAAAACGCAAATTATTGAGAAAGTTGCGAAGCCATGATTGATTCTCCAGAGATTGGCATTGCTTTATAAAATCTAGTGGCCGATTTCGTAACTAATACCCCCACTCTACCCACATTTCTTCAATTCATTGGTCAAGAAAATTTTCGCGAGTAATAACACCTTTCGCACTGCGCTCCAGTACGCAGGTTCCCTTCACAACCAGCCCACGTTATTGCCTGCGGCTGCAAAACGGCGTCGCTGCAAGGGCAGCTTTTAGTTCCACCCCGCCGATTACCAGCGGCACAACAAGAACCGCAAAACTCAACACCGCTGCCAGACGCTAGGAATCACCGGGTAGCGCAGCGCCGAGCGAGGCGCTCCAGGTAAGACCTCAAGCGCAGCCGAAACACTCCAAAGAAGACAAGGAACCGCCTTTCACACCCGAGTTTCCAGAAAACACATCCATACAGTCCGAACGCCCAGCACTGAATGTATGTGAAACACATCTGTGTGTGTGTGTAACTTGAAATCACAGATCTTGTCGGGATACAACGCGCACTGTTTGACGCTCGGAAATTGCGCGCAGCATTGTCGGCCAGAGCAACTGCGATTTCATCAACCCCCTTTAGTTACACCGGTGGGCCCCTTCCCGGAGCGACACCCAGTTCCCCAGTTGATTCCAACTTCATCACGTTCCGCAAAGCAGGTGGAGAAAGCGGACCCTTCCCTCATCCTCTCAGCCGGCGATATTCTCGAAGTGCAGCTGCAGCGTCACTGTTCTATGGATAAAAGACTTTCATCAATAATGCCCTGCTTCGTTTGTCCAAACCCGTTGACTCGTCAACAAGTGCACGGCGACTGGTCCGGTGTGTGAAACTATTCAGCATTATTCTTGATCATGTCACCTGGTGGTCATATTTGGAACTGGCCGGTGGCGCTGTGACACACAGATCATGTAAGAACATATTTTTTTATAAGGACAAAATGACGAATCAAATCAAATCGAGTCCGCAATATACTACGACCTACTTCAATTCATATTTCAGTCATTGAATCAACAACACGTCAAGGTTATGTGACTAATACGTATTTTCGTTGTTAATTTTTTTTAACTTGTCAAAGTTTGTACGAACCTTAAACAATATGCGTCTTCCTACAAGTATACAATTCAGCAGAGAGCTATTTCCTTCAAATGAAATTTTGTTGTCCATAATTACTTCTTTCAATAAGATCATGTACATTTTTTGAAAATTTTAATTGTTTTCTCGCAATGTGGCGTGCAATATTTGCAATTTTAAAAATATACAAAAACAAGATTTTCTCAAAAACGACACCAATTTTTTCTTTAAACTTTTGGAAGGAATAGTGTTAAATTTACTCTATAAGATAACACAAACGCCATATTGCTCTATTCTGGTCTATACTAGGTAGACAATCATTCTGGACGGAAAACCCCGCTTAGAAATATTTTTTTCGTCGTGGCGTACGCGCAGGCAAACTCTCTCCTTCGGCAGGGAAATACGACGATATTTCCGTCTCGTACGTAAACGAACTAGCCCCTTCCCCCTGAGACAGTGTTCTTTTTGCCCCTTGGGATGTTGCACCAATCACAGACAACTGTGGTTCTACCTGCTAGCGATTGGTCAACGCGTCCCTCCCCCTGCCCTCCCCTAGGCCGAGGGGTGACCAAGTTTGTCGGCGCGGTGTGGAAGATAGAATTTTGCCGGCCACTTTATCTGAGGGAAAGGGTACATTTCCAGCAATTTGTTTACATTATTGCATTCGTGAGTGGAAGTACTGCAATGTCTTTCAATGACGTTTTTCGTAAACTCAAAAAATTTCTGTGAAAAGGAGTTTCAAATTTCGCATTTACAGTAATGCTTAAACGCCATTGTCTTAGAAACAGCTATTCATTTTTCAACAAAAATGTCCTTATAGAACGAGGTATTATTCTCTTTTAACATTCTTTGCAATATTTCGCTTCTATCCTTAGAAAACCGAAAAATTGAGACAATTGTGAAAAAAATGTACTTTATGCAACGATAGATAGCACCTAGCGATAGGACGGAGCACGAATGTAAAGTTGGCCCAGGCCAAAGAAATACGAAGACTTACTAGTACAAGAAAGTCTGTGCCGTTATGTAGCACCATTAGTTTTCTTTAAATCTTTTATAAGAATAGAGCGAAATACACATGTCCGATTTTACAATTATCTCTGAAATTTCGAAAATTACAAAAGTGTGTATTTTTGGCGTCTTTCTACCCCTGAAATATTGACGATATGTTTTTTCTTTGAAATTTATTCGCAGCAATTCCTTGATTAAAGTCGAGTACATTTTTTCTGATGAAAAATTTAATAGTGTTAGAGTTGTTTTGAATAAATAACGAGCACTATGAAAAAATTATTAAAAACAAAGTTTTCTCAAAACGCTCTAAATTTGTTCTTCAAACTTTTATACGGATAGTGCAAAATGCATTGTATAAGATTACAGAGAAGCGTATCTAGGTATTCAGGCACCCATGGCAAAAATTGAATTTGCGCCCCGGACAGGATACTTCAAATTAGAGCTGTTATTTGTTTTAGCGAGTATAGACTAGTGTGAATAAGATTCTGATTATTTAAAAAAAATCATAAATAATTTACCTTCTTTGTACACGATCAATTTTAATTAGTACTTCGTTCCAAAATCCTAATAAAATCGGAAAGTCCTAAGCTAACATACAAGTGTACAATTGTTGGGCATCACTTCTTGTCAGTTGTCTCCTTTGTGTTAATAGTCATGTTTTGGA
Source organism: Teleogryllus occipitalis (assembly GCA_011170035.1). Classification (NCBI taxonomy): domain Eukaryota; kingdom Metazoa; phylum Arthropoda; class Insecta; order Orthoptera; family Gryllidae; genus Teleogryllus; species Teleogryllus occipitalis. The sequence goes on from BLKR01003153.1 coordinate 39,687, forward strand.
GAACTTCAATGATTTTGGCAAAGAAGTTGTTTACAGGTTTCTCCTGTGCACTCCGTCTAGTTAAAGATTCCTTCTTATGAACCACAGGCACGGCAGTTTCAATTGTTCCCAGCATGTCACTGAAAAGAACACACAAAAGGCTTCAAGAATTACGAAAAATGGGACAATTAAAACTTCTTACTTTGCTGAGTGAACGACAGCGAGTGACGGTGAACCGAGTGATTATCACAATTGTCGAATATGACTGGATTATGTTAAAAGCTTATTTTATTTAATCTTATGTTTAAAATTTAATTCCATAATTCATTCGACATTTATTCGTGATGACGAAAGTTAAATAACGCCCCTGAGTGGCACTCATGATTCGTGTCATATCTGCCACACCGTAGATACTCCTTTGGATTCAGATGCCATTTGGCTCTATTCTTTTGTTGTTTAAAAAAATATCAAATATATTTTATGACATCTCTCTCACACTTATCATTTATATAAACGGCGATTTGTATACATTATTGGATTTGTGAGTACATATGCTTAAAATGATGCCTTACAACATTTGTCGAAAACATTACTTTTCTGAGAAAATGAGCTAAAAATTGCAGATTTAGATACTCTCAAACGCCATTTCCTCGAAAACGGGACCAATGTTTTTGTTATTTTTTGGTGCCGATAGAGCTAAATGCACTGAATAACATGATACACTCGCCACTTTGATGTTTTTTTACTTTCTCCCTACCGCGGTAGCGGTAGAGAGAAAGTTATGTAATGCTGCGCAAAAAAACGGCGAATTTTCGGCAGAAAATCTCTTATTACATGGCCCTGACAACGAAAAAGTGGATAAATCCAGATGATAAATTTAGAAAAAATTGCTCTAACACGTGGACTAGTCAGAGTCCATGTTTTGTGGGTACTTGATACCGAAAAACCGATTGATGGCGAAACGCCTGTCCGTCCATCCCTCCGTCTGTGAATAACGCTAGCGGCAAAACCGCTAACACAGACGTACTGACGAACCAACGGACGGACGTTTCACTGCCAATTGGGTTTTCGGCATAAAGAACCCAGAAAACAGGAATTCTGGCTACACTACGTGTTAGAGGATTTTTCTCTTAATTTAGCAACTGGTTTTATGCACTTTTTTGTCGCCAGAGCCCGGCAAAGAACTTTTTCCGCCGAAAATCAGCCGTTTCTTTCGCGCAGGATTACATAACTTTCTCTATACTACTTATATTACTCCGTATATACGTACGTATACGAGAAAGTAAAAATGATAGAGAATGGGGAAATATAACATTAACATAATTTGTTATGTGGACGATGCAGTACTAGTAGCCGAAAATGAAGATGACCTACAACTGTTTCTCCATGAATTGAATAAACTGCAGAAAGTATAACTTTACGTTCTCCACCCAAAAAATTAAAAGTATGACGATAGCGAAAGATCCTATTCGATGTAAGCTCGTGGTACATTATCAACCAATAGAGCAAGTGTTAGAAACAAAATTCTTGGAGATAGTGTTCACGTGCTCAGGACAGATGAATGAGTTAAAGAACAAGTCATGAAAGGAAACAGAATTTCCGACTGCTTAAATTTCTCAGTGTGGTACAACAAATATCTGAGACAAGACTCAAAAGTAATAATATATAAATCAGTAGTAAGACCGATTTTAACACAGCAGATACACGAGGTGAAACAAAAAATATACGTCAGCTAGAAGTGGTCGAAATGCGTGTGTTGAGGAAAATGTAAAAAAAACTATCTTGGATAGAGAAAGAAATGATAGCATTAGAACAACATATGGAATTAGTCCCATTTCCGAATGGATAATATCACGTAGCAGAGAATGGAATCAACACATTGATAGAATGAATGAAGACAGGATCTCGAGAGACAATATACTTGTGGAAAGATATCGTGGAAGACCGAGGCGTCGACCGGTAGCGGTAGCTCAGTGCATCAACTGATGTCACTGCAGTGCCTCTAACCGGGAGGTCCTAGGTTCGAGTCCTGACGGCGGCAGGATTTTCGACACTAGCTTTTCAGCTAGGTCGAATTCAGCTGCTGTCTGGAGGAGAATTCTAGCGGCCGGCTGCTCTGATCGGTAGTTTTCCGTGGTTTCTCCGATCAACCCCAGGCGAATGCCGGAGCAGTACCCAAACGGGCCACGGACCGCGCGCGATCTGTCCTTCCTCTTCCTTTTCCTATCCTCTCCCCTTACACACACACACTTACACTAACATGCACTACACTACTACATATTTCGGGAGACCGGTCGGGAGCTTAGAGCTTGTTCCGGCTGGAGCGGTGCCCTGCTGGTGGGAGAGTCCTGGTTAGGGAGAAACCCCACTAGCCGACGGTGGGTCGGCGCCGGGTCTCGCCATCCAGCGGGGGAAGATCACCGCCATCTCACGAGAAAAAACATGCACTACACTAACGGGACTAATGACCATAGCAGTTGACGCGCCCGGAAACACCAATCAATCAATCAAAAAACCGAGGCGTCGATTTCACGAAAGTTTTTAAATCCAAGGAAGAGAATGAGAATGAGAAGGAGAATGAGAATAATAAGGATAAGGGTAGGGGTAAGGATAATAATAATAATAATAATAATAATAATAATAATAATAATAATAATAATAATAATAATAATATGAAAAAGAAGAAAAGAAGAAGAGGAGGATTACATAATATATAGTATTACATAAATATTACTAAAGGCGAGAAAGTACATGCTGTTTTGGCACCAGTAGTTGTCTTTGGAAAAAATACACGATTTTTTTAAAATCTCTCACATCGTTAATACACGTACTTAAATTACGTGCTTTTTGTGTTCATTATTGTAATTGAGTAAGTACTGCATGTGCTTCAAATGATGTTTTATAATTGATATAATATATTTTTTTTAAAAAAATATGAGTATCTCCAATACTTTTCTTTTTTTTTTTTTATATAGAAAAAAAAGCTCAAAATTCATATGTTTAGCAACGCTCAAAAGCCTTTTTCTCAAAAACGATTCCATAACTTTTCAATGGAAATTTGCGTATATGACCCATTTTAACCCGTCTATAATATTCTGAAAGTCGTGTTTCTATTTACCACTAGGGAACTGAAAAAAAATTAGAAAATGAGTTGAGGTTGGGGCAAATCCGAAAAGACAACTCAAACCGTGGTGCAAATAACCATATTTCCATCATGGCCCAAACTAAACAGAGAAGGAAGCTTAAGTACGAGAAAGTGTGCGCCATATGCAGCACCACTGGTTTATTGTAAATCTATCGATAATTCCTCTTTTTTTTCTAAATAAACTTAATTACTTTTTAAGTTTTGATTCGTTGAGGTTAAGTAAATAGTTTAAGGTTGTATTTATTTTTTTTACGGATTTCCAGTTTTGTGTGTAAATGGGAATAATTCATTGGTTATTTTCTTTTTGAGGATGACAAAATCAGCCCCATAAAATTTTCAAGTTCGAATATGCGCTGTTTCGTTTCCACCAATCGGTGACGCAGAAAAGCATATTTTTTTTAAAGACACTGTTTGTTGGTGAGATTTCATCTTTTGTAGTATACCATGCTTGTCAGTGAATTCATAGAGATATCAGTTCATACCTCCTTCCGTCGTGGTACAATGACTTGTATCATGTTTCCTGTTGGATTGATTTCGTCCTGATCGGTCCAGGTCCTATTTTGCGAATATCTCGTGCTGGTTCAGTGCTGTTGAGTACTGTAGCAGTGTAAGCGCTGTCATCTCGGCTCTCGTGTGCTGGTGATTGTAGTGCATTAGAAATGACTTTAAAAGCGATTAAATATGAAAATGGAAAGCTTGAAGTCCTCGACCAACTTCTTTTGCCTCTTCAGACCGAATACGTAAATATAAATGGGGTCGAAGATGGTTGGCACGTGATTCATAAGATGCAGGTATATCTTCACAAATTTTTACCATTTTAGTTGTAATTTATTTTTATTCTAGCGCCTACATACCCTTTTACATATGTACTTATGTTTAATTATTGACTTTAATTTTAACTATCCGAATGTAACAAATTGGTGTAGGTTATGCCAATTTATAAAATTCATCTTCAATCTCTAGTGAAATATTACATTAGGTTAAGGAGAACAAATATCGTTAATCATCTTCTACACACATCTTAGTAAGTCAAAATATTTGATGAACGGAAAATGTATGAAAATTGAAAAGTTTCCACAATTGTGAAATTCTTTATCTTCTTTTTTATTATAATGGATTATTCACTGTTTTTATTTATTTCATTAAGTTTTCAGCTGTTTTAATATGGTTATTAATATTATAGGTTCGTGGGGCTCCTGCAATTGCCATAGTGGGTTGTCTCAGTTTAGCTGTTGAATTAAAGAAAGAAATATTTGAAGATAAAAAGATCCTTCGTCAAGAAGTGGAAGGAAAATTGAATTATTTAGTTTCTGCTCGACCTACAGCTGTGAACATGAAAGCAGCGGCCGACCACTTAATAGAATTGGTGAATGAATTGGACAAAAACAATTCTTTTACTGCTGAACAAATGAAACTGAGGTATGCAATTTACTCTGTGATTTGGAAATATTATCTACAATAATTTTCCTCACTTGAACAATTGCCCATCAGCGTTACTTTATTTGTTCAAAGGATAGAAATAATTGTTAGTTGATTGAGAATATATGTAAATTACAAATTTGTGTGTTGTTCCTTGAACAATTACAAATGCGTTATTGAATATGAAAGTGACAGGAGGAAGTAAGTCCTAAAAAAGTGTGCAGGGTTGTTTCCTAGCTGTTTTATTTGTAATGTTAATAGTTGATGTGTATCTCTATTAGAATTTACTTAACAGTATGATGAGTATTAGAGTACTGCCAATGCGGCCATATTTTGTGTTAAGGAACCCCCACGCATGACTAAAGTGTGGAGCCTCATAATAGTATGTAAATATTGAACAACAAAATTAAAATTAATACTAGCATACCCATGCGAGAACTCTTGTATGTTAAACCCCACACTCTCCCACACTATTTTGCTATTTCCTTATTCAGACTGTAACGTATCGTTTTTTTCCAAGACCTTCTAGTCTTCCGTCACTTGTTCTATATGTCTCCTTGTAATTGATGACAATACAATACACCCTGTGAATACAAACAATTTTAATTTTACTTCATTACCGAGCAGAGAGATACACCCATGTAATTCAACCATGTAGAATATCAAGTAATTAGTTTAATTTCACATACAGTTGCTAGTTCTACAGGCTCTGAACAGGCGCGGTAGCATTGGGAAACATCAATTCTGCAAATATGTAATAGAATGTTCAAGATGATCTCCTGAAGATTATGGTGTGAGAAATGTTTGTTCAAGTCTTTGGCCTCAAAATTTTAATTTTTAAAGCCCTAAACTGCTTTCTTTAGAAGTTCTTTAATGATATAGGTTGAAAAATGCGGCAGTGTTGTGGGTTGCATTTGACATGAATATTTAGATGTATTTTTGAAAAAAAAACCTTCATATTTTTAAAGTCAAAGTGCAGACCTCATTTATAAAGATTGGTTGCGTGTGAGAGCCGCAAAAGGTATGTATACTACTGAAATAATATCGGATTAAAACTAACTATAAACTTTGCAGTATAAAAATATAATTTTAAAATATTATGCAAATATATACATATATTCATATTAATATATTTTATTTATTTATTTATTTCATAAAACTGGCAACCACTCGACATAGAAAGAATTACAAGTATAATAATTACATATCAAAAATGCAAGTAACACTATTTAAAATCAGACAGTTGTCATCTCAAGATTTGCACAAATTGCAATCGTTGAATAATAGAAAAATCCACCATCAATTCATTTAAATATTTACTCGTTCACAATAACTGAGCATTGGGGGGGGGGATAAAAAGAAAGGAAAAAAAAAAATGTTTTTTGATAATAGAATATTAAATGGACTAATGATTTTTCTAAAATTCCAAATTGGAGTCCTCCAGGATGCTCTTGCATGAAGTTCTAAACGGTTGACAATTTCATTTAATAGATTATAAAAAAAATATACAATTATTAAATATTCAGACTGATTTGAATGACTATATATTATGTTAAGATGCAGTACAAAATGTTATGTTAACATTGCTTTACACATTAATAAGAATCTTTAGCATGGAAGTGTTCTAAGCACTTGACTGGTCTGCTTATGCATAAATCTACTCCTGACTATTATTTAGTATTATTTATTCATTATTATTATTATTATTTATTATCATTATTATTATTTATTATTATTATTATTATTATTATTATTATTATTATTATTATTATTATTATTACATTCTATATAAACAGGTAAACACACATTTAAAATGTTTTACAGTATGAAATATTTTCTACCATTTTAAATTTTGGATAATTAATATTTTATATTTTTCATATTTTATATTTTTCTTATCTCATATTTTATATCCAAAAAATGTTAAACATTGTTGTATATATTTTAATGTGGATGTTTTGGTTCTTAAAGATGTAGGTTTGATTGTATTCCACTCAGTACCGGATTATGCTTGACATAGGCACAATTTTTTGTAGGCCTCAGAAAAAATTATAGGGTCTTATTAACAATAATCATTAGAATTTTTTAGAAATAAAAAAAAGTGTAATTTAAAGAAAGGAGAAATTAGAAAATTGTAATTTAAATAACACAATTCATTTGAAATTTACTTCGTCTTATGTGACTAAAAGAGTTCCTCTTTTTTTATTTTTATTAAGCGTTTAGCCTCAATCCTTGCATTCATTTATGTGAAACATAGATTCTTCTGAATCCATCATTGTTTCATGATACCTAATTTGTGTTTCAAATAGTGAATGTTGGCTGTAATGTATTCACTATTTATTCTTCATTCATCAGTTAATGAATTCATTCATTCATTCATTCATTCAATCAGTTGTACATTATTTATTCTTTCTATCTTGTTGTTTTTCCTGCTTGCTTTCATCTTCCTCTTTCAGATCGTGTCTGTGTCTCGATCGTCTGGCCCATAAACCCTAGACAACCATTGACAGATAGCAGTTGTCATTTGTTGAAAATTTGTATCAGTGTGTTTGCCATATTGTTGGCAAAAATAATGATTTTTTCTCAGTCAGGTTGTATATTGTATTTCATACTTTGGAGTCAAAGACCTGACTGTCATGAAATTCAAGTAAATTTTCTTGATCTATCTAGCTCTAGTCTGTATTGTATGTCAAAAATCTACTTTTAAAGTTATTGGCTAAGATTTATTAGGTGTAAGGTGTATTAGTAAAATCATTCTGGGCAAGCCAATACAAAAACATTCTACATGAACATGTAAACACTTATTTAAATGCTGTGCGATATTAACACCTTCACTGCCAAGCGCATTCTCGCTATACTCCACCTTGGTACCATACTGGGTTTTTGCTTACATCTCAGTGCCAACCGTATTGACGTACTTCTATATTATATGCTAGAACATATAAACTTGCACCAATATTTATATAATATTATATAGAATTCAATTTATTTACAAAAATGTAAGAGTCTAAATGGACTCACAGGAATGCAGCTATGCAGCTGTTAACACTGAAGAGAGAAGCCCAACACACGAGACCATATGGTCTCTTAGTAAACAAAATTAAATCTCCCTATGAGAACATAGTAGACCATATGGTCTCATAGGGAGATTTAATTTTGTTTATCATGAGACCATATGGTCTCGCATGGCAGCTAAAGTGTTAAATATTTTCTACCATTCTTAATTTTGCATAATTTGTAGTATTTTATATCCCAAAATATATTCAAAATTTCATATGATTTATACATTTTATTGTATGTTATAATCCTAAAAATTATGTAAATTTCATTATTCTCAATAAAGGGGATGGTTAGCTACAAAAATATTGAGAGCCACAATGTCAAGAGAAAAGTGTGGAAAAAGAAGCACTTATTTTTCAAAAGTGAAAAGCATAATTATTAGGCAGAATTTATAACATGAAAATGGTAAATAGCAAAAATTATATTTATTTACAAACTGCAACACTCACTCACTGGAAATGACATTCCACAAAACATTTAAATTATATAGACTTTTATCATTAGCATTTTGAACTCCCAAATTTGGCTGCTAACTCCTTGGAATATGGCAGGTGGCTAGATAAGGAAGTTAGCACAAGTTCAGATAAATGTATATTGATTAGAACTCCACGATTCTTAAATGTAATAAACTATTGTTGAATACAAACCATGAATAGCTTGCCCTCAAAATAAAAATAACTCTTTTGTAGATTTACATAATTTTCAATTTAGACATCGAGTTTTCTAAGAGACATTCAAGAATAATAAAAAGCTGCCTGTTGTGGCCACTATTGTGTACCCTCCAGTTTGCCTATGGTAGCACCCAGAGAGACATAATGTCACTATTGATGTATAGAAATAGTGCATACTACTTTCAATGCCATCTGTGAGCAAAATTTGCCTAACCTGAAGTAGCTTCTGGTCAGTTACCATTGATTAATTTTTTTTAAATACAAATAATAAATGAATGTTTCATAATTATAAGTTTAAAATTTTAATAAAAATTGAATGCAAATAAAGTTCTTGCATTTGCTCATGTTGTATTAATTTAAACATTTCCTGCTTAACTTACTTCAGGCTTAAACTTCCATTGACCGATGTTTAATTGCAAGATCACTTTTTCTTTGCCGTGTCTTATTAGAGATATCGTCCACACTTCTACCAAGGAATTACTTCAAGGATTATGACAAGAGTTGCATTGTTTGATCTTGTCAGTTACTATGTTGAGATTCCATTTTCTTTATCATCTCCTACCATATATTCCATGCTAATAGTCAGAACCCAGTTTTCATACTTGTCTTGAAGCTTGCGGAACACATACCTTGCATCATTTTCATCACCCACTGTGACAACCTGATCATCAGCAAAGTGCAATGTACTCAATGTGCAATGTAGTATTTTGTCATTTACATGCAATCCCATTCAATTGCACTTCATTTTCCACATTTTGAGGACTTCTCAAAATATATTTTAAATAGTGAGAGGGCTAGTGAACATCGTTGTCTTAGACCGTTGTTCACAAGAAAGTCTTTAGGAAGCCTTTTCCCAGTTCTGACTGACAATGAGCTGTAATTTCCAGTATTAGCTCAGTCTAATTAGACCAAAACTGGTGATCGAAGGGGGAAAAATCACGGAGTTTTGAAACATCATGATTGTTTGTTGGTACCTACCGTACATTATACTAAAACTCCTGAAGTTTGGGGGGTGAGCCGGCGGGACTACAAGCGTTTACTTTCTCGATACTGCTTACGCAGTATAGGGAAGGTATTATAATGCTGCGGGGGAAAACGGCGAATTTTTGACAGAAAAACTTGTCGGGCTCTAGGTACGAAAAAGTGGATAAATCGTGATCCCATACTATATAGTAAATTACTTACTCTAACACGTTATGTAGTCAGAATCCATGTTTTGTGGGTCCCGGTACCGAAAAATGGATTGAAAGGAAAACGTCCGTCCATGAACAACGCTAGCGGCTGAACCGTAAGTAAGATTTTCACCAAAATTGATGTTATCCAATAAATTTGGCTGATGTCGCGGCACCTTCAACTTGAAACCAACTTTAAATTTGGGGAGGTTCTTTATATCAAGCACCGTTTCACCTGGCACATTTTCAAAATTTTCAAGAAAATGGGTCCAAGTAGTTTAATTAAATTTTGTCTTCGGATAGCGTGAAGCTCTCTTAGATGTGTAGGTTTCATTTTTATTAAAATCCCTGATTTTTCTTAAATTGCAAAAATTCACAGTTTTCGACGTCTTCCTACAACTACAATTAGGAATTTAATATATTTTTCTTGATGAAATGTGTTCATCAGAAACATTTTGAAATAAGGTCATGTCCAATTTTTCGAAAATATGAGTATATTTTGCGTCACAGATAAACAATTTTAAAATTGGGAAAATGGTTTTTAATAGAAAAATCTCTTCATTGTCTCAAAATATTAGAAGTAAACTATAGAATTGAAGAATCTACAAACATTAATACTTGGTGTGAGTACTGTTAACATGAATTAAAGTATTAATTCGTATGAGAATGCCTCGAAGGAAGGTTGTTTTTTCCTGCTTAATTCGGCAATTTCGTTATCTTCATTCCAAATGGTAATGAGTACTCCACGGATTATTCCCTTGTTGTAGGATGTTTTGCCTTCACTTTTGTTTTAAGAACACTCCGTAATTATCCTATTGAATTCATATCAGGTTATTTCCTGGCCAGTCGAGCATACAAATATCACCGGAATCAAATTCACTCTTCACAGTTTTTGATCGGTGGTAAGGAGCACTATAGTGCATGAAAATTCCATCCTAGTAGGAAACTGATTTCATTGCTGGAACAAAGCATTTCAGATGAGTCTTTTATATTGTTTATTATTCGAGTTGCCTTTTACTATGTGAATTTTGTACAGTTCATACATTGAAATAATCACAAATCATCACTTTATGGGAAAACTTCACTATTTGCACCACACATTCTTTCTTGAAGGCTTCCCGTGGCCGTCTTCTGACATAATGGGGGGCTGTTATCCATAGCACAGATGATGGTTTCATCACCAAATACAACCTGAAGCAAATTTAATAAAAAAATATTTTGTTTACCTGCACATTAAAACACACGTACTTATTTCCCTCACAAACGTTCTAAAATTGGGGAAGAATGAAATTTTATGTGTAAATTATATAAAATGACGTATATATCTTCTACCACTGCTGCGTTGTCCATCCTTGGTGCAGCTTGGCCCATTGGAGTCATTTCTTGTTAATAGAGGCAGTCAATTTCTATTTATTGCGGGATTGCCGTGCAAGTCGCATTCAAACAGCCCTCCACCTAACAATTATCGAGGGCATTTGTACTCCGTCCTCTTGGACAACCCATCGGGGTTGAGACGATGTTAAATAACTCTTTTCGGATGCTTTCCTTACCAAAAGACAGACCAAAACTGTGCTTATAACCCTCTTTCGTTCACCTTTTCTCTTCCTCTGAGGTGAGGTACGCTTTTCTTCCAATAACTTCTTCGCAAACCTATTGACATACGCCACACTAACTCCTGCAATACAACTAATTTCGGTCATGGTATTATTACTGGATTGTATTAACACAAATTCTGGCACGTTTTCGTGAAGACACGTGTGTTGTCTTGCCCATCTTAGCGCTTACACGGACTCTCGTACTGTGAGCAACTCCGATACCTGCTACCCACCCCAGGCGCCCCCACTCCTCTTTTACAGTTGGGGTGTATTTGTAATGTGGCCTAGATCTGGAAGGTGGATTGACAAATTGCCATGCAAACGTATAAGCGATTAGAAAACAATATGGCACCGAAAGGCGCGTCCAAGAAAACCTAAAAATATTGCTAACATGTCATGGTGGTCATTGCAGTGGATATAAAATGCATGTATTCGCTTAAATGAACATTTCAATCGAGAGTTGTATTTCCAAATGCGCACACAACACGTTATAGAAATATAACGATCTTTCCCCTGTCCAACTAGTATGCTTTTACCGTTAAAGTTATAATTTAGAGGATAAGGAATCTGCTAATAATTTGTCCACGCCTGTAATGCTGCAGAAAAATAAATTCTCGACAGAAAATCTAATTATTATAAAATTACTACTACTACAATTATTAGTAGTAGCATTAGTATTTTTAGTATAAGTATTAGTATTATCACCATCATCAGCATTGCTGCGTTGCGAAATGAATATGGCACACGTGTCCTGTGTTGACTGGTCTTTTTCCAAAGCCGCTCTGGGAACAAGAGGCACATGCAGTCACCGCCACTGCTGGTTCGTATTTTTTTCGGTCGCCAATTGGCCACCTCGCGACCACGCGAACTGCACGTTCCTCAGTTATAGTTATACCCACGGGGCCCTCAGTTATATTTATCGAGGGTAGGTGGATTATGGGGGGATCAGCATTTTCATGGGTTGTTAGCCCTGGGGGATAAGGTGAAATGATAATGATGATGGAGGATGAAGTGAACAATCACAAACATACAGATACACTCACAAACTCAACCATGCCCGAGGCGGGACCCGAACCCGCGATCCTTCTGTCCAAGTCTCGACTACCGGATACGTGGGTTCGTGTTATTAACTATTAATTTTATTTACAGCTAAAATACAAGTCGAACATCGTTCATATATTAGGTACATACATACACCGATTACATGTATGAAGTAAATTCAGTGTCAGAAATTAAGCTACTTTAATTGAGATTTCAGGATGAATGGAAGGATCTCAGGAATAAGCGGAGGCAAAATTCAAAATTCTCTATTCTGAACCCGAGATAAACGACGGTTTTGAAAGCTACTGTAGAAGGTGATATTTTGGACCGATTTTGGGAAAGTAATTTTCGAAGGATCTACTGAATTGGTAAAAGTGATAATGATGACGCTTGTTTTTGCATACGGTCAGTCTCATTTTCCACCAAGGAGGGCCTCGTTGAAAACCAGGCGGAGATTTCTTTAGTCGCTCAAAGACAAGTTTGGGATGGAGTTACAAAAGTAGGAGTAGTTTCACAAGTCATGATAACTAAATGTATGATTCATAGCGCTAGAAATGCTCATGCTATCATGTCAAAGTCAAGAAAAAGGAAGCTTAGATAAGAAAAGCTAAACAAAAGCTCTGTGAACTTAAGGACAGTAACTACTGAAATTGAAAATATTAGTGGTTCATTGGTTATTGCAAATAGCAAGTATTTAGTAGATCGTTCATTACAAAAATGTGTTTTTTTTTTACTTGACTCTCATATCGTTAATATTTAAATTAGCGGAGATTTGTTAACATTTTATTTATGAATACATGTGCTTCAAATGATGTCTAATAAAGTTTCTCGAAAACTGAAATTCTTGTGAAAATGAGTTCAAACCTCCGCGTTTTCAGCAATGTTTAAACGCCATTTTCTCAAAAACTGATCCAAATTTTTCTTCTAACTTTTCGAACGGTTAGTGCTATTTGCGATGTTTAAGATATCATAAAATACATTTTATTGTATTCTTTTCTTCTTCTTTAAGTTTCTCCTATATTATTGACATGAAGAACTACGGCATAACTTGCATTTTCTTTACCGCGCGCACCGTGCTAACTTCAATAAATCAGTAAAAGTATTGCCGTGATTTAACTAAACTTCCGTGGGGGTTCACATTGGTTTTCATCCCCCATTTTTTTTACGCTCCAAAGACTGCAGCATTTCAATCCATCAAGATTTATCTTGATGGATGGATACGCGCACTGCGTTGCCGTTTGACGCGCGCTTAATTTGAAATTCTTATGAATTTAATTGTGGGAGATGGACATGGAACCATTACGAGTCGTTGTTTTATTTATTATCAAAACCAGTTAAAACTATGTGACGTACACTGGAGAGGTACGTAATTTGTGGAGTTTTCTGCAATTCTTGGATCCCTATATCTTAACATATATAAATGAATTCCGAATTCTAATGGAAACGAGCATTTGTTTTTAGACACATCGAGTTAATTGAAATTAGCACAATTAGATTTTCTCTCTTAAGAATATCATTTAAATGCTCAGAAAAGGAAAGAAAAAATGAGTAAAACAATTTTGTGCGAACGTTTATTACAATAATTTGATATTCAATCTTACGTGGCGTTACCATACTATCATGCAACGATGGATATTTGAAATGATTTTGCGGGACGGTCATTGTTGGAGACATGAATAGGAGAGAAATAACATAAGAAGACTTTATTTACTTAATCTTACAGTATCTCTACGTTCAGTAAAATGATATTCAACTTTATTAAAGTCGGGAAGATATAGATATGAGTAAGGAAATGATATCGTGGTTTCGAATGAGATTTGTTTCTGGATAATCAAATTATTTGAGAAATTAGCTTTGTTTGTGTCTATGATGTGCTGGAAATTAAAAAGACTTGTTTATAATAGTATTCGTTTATTTTCTGTCATATTATTTTACCCTTTTCAAAAACTAACGTACGAAGTTGGAACTGTTTTTGAAAGCGATTTGGCAACAAAAACGTAACGATTTAGGCGGGCTTTCTGCTTTACTGCTCTCCGGGGCATCTATAAGGTTTAGCTTCTTCATTAATTATGAAGTGGCTAAGTATGATTTTGTTTGATTGTAAGTCTTCATTTAAAAGAAAATGAAACATTTAAGAATGAACCTGGAGTATTTTGGAGACACGGGGGACAAATAAGCGGAAATCGTAAATCCTTTTCAGTTGTGTGGTTGGTTTAGGTACGATTTGTGAGGTTTATGTATTGGTGTAGCGGATTGGAGTAATCTGGTTTTCTGAAGAGTTTATTTTACTGTCTCTTGCAAATGTGAAGTTACTGAATCTTCTGGTGCCAAGACTTCCCCCATTCGGAGTGTGTGTGGTTGTGTTGGTTTGTGTGTGTGTTTGTTTTCTGCGCACGCGCTAAAGCTTTCGCAACCACAACCATGCTTGTAGCGACAACGATAACAGCCTTTCTATTTTTTCTCAGCTTGTTTCATTAATACCTAACCATGTATTTATAAAGTAGCTCAAAACCCACATGTCTGGAAGTCTCGGAGGGCGCAATTCGGCAATTCATTTGCATGTTGGCAGAGCCCCTGGCGGCGTGACGCGGCAACTCGAACGTACAGAAAACGTGCAGATCTTGCAAACATAATTTTTGTTTTCTTATTTATTTATTTATTTAGTCAAAAACAGTAAAAAACTGTATGTGACGTATGGGGGAGAAAATCATCTGCGCACGCTTTCTTGAGTTTCAGAATCCCTTCCTATCAATTTAACTATTAATAGTTGAAAGATTAATAATAATAATAATAATAATAATAATAATAATAATAACAACAAATTTAAAAAAGCGAGAGATTAACATTTAAAAAACTAGATATTTTCGTTGCCAAATTATAGAAAACTTATTTGTTACGGTAAATGAACTGCAGATTTGATTTTTCTGTATTGCTAACCAAATAGAAACTCACCCTAAGCTCTACTACCACTACAAGCAAAAGGAAAGCTCAACAAAACGTGCGTATAGTGAAGCTACATTTACGTCCAGAAGCAAATCAAGGGGCCATCTCACCATTTGCTCAATGGATCAGGGAAACTGGACAAAAACCTGATCGAGATGGGGGTCTTAGACATCTATACTTGGGTTTTTCTTACGTGGTGGCTGAGGGTAGTCTCTCCAAGATGGAATTCGGCACGACTTTTCGCGACCGCATGTAGCAGTGCTGCAGATCAAGCGACTCTAGCGGCAGGACTGAGAATGACTAAAAAAAGTCGTGCCGAATTCCATCTTGGAAATACTACCCTCAGCCGCCACGTTGGAAAACTCCAAGTATATACATCTGTAACTTATCGCTTGGGATCTTGAAGTATCTGTGTGAGAATTTGCACGAAAACTGTACCGTGTAAAAAGTCAATGAAAGGCTATTTAACTTGTGATCGTTTTTCAGATTCCTGGACGCGATTGAAGCGATGCTGCAGAAGGACCTGGACGACAACCTGGCGATCGGGCGCGTGGGCGCCGACGCGCTCCTCAGCCAGTGGCCGGGCGACGCCCAGCTGCGGGTGCTCACCCACTGCAACACGGGATCGCTGGCCACGTCCGGCTACGGCACGGCGCTGGGCATTATACGGAATCTGCACAGTCGAGGCTTGCTGGGTGAGAGTTGGAGTGAATAGTGGGAAGCGTACCCGAGACGTTCCGTGGGTTTGCGGAAGTAGCGCTGACGCGTTCTCTTTAATCGTTCATTACTAGGGGTGGATTTTAATGAAATGTCTTTCTTTTTCTTTTCACTCTAGAACAATGTTGTTTAGTATAGGAATTCATTTTATGTTATGACAAAAGGAAATGACCCAGTTTTGTAAGTCCTTTTTTGGGGGGTCGATTTCGTCTAATAAGTCATTTGTTACCTTTTCCCATAATTTTTAATCCATTTTTTTGCTGATTTCATCGATTTTAATGTTTTTTTTGTTGCTTTTATAGATTTTAATGTAATTTTTAATGGTACTTACTATAAGTAATAATTACGGGATGCACTAAATGTTCTTCACAGAATTCCTCAGTAGCCTATTCTATTTGTTTGCCCAGAAATGGTTTTGACAGCCGTTGTGAGTATGTAATTCCTGTGACATATCAACGCCATTGCCGGTTCGGACGATTTAGGGAGAGCTAAAGACAGAGATTTCCTGGTAAAGAACAGTTCAAACCATAAGTTTGCAAGTTAATTACGTAATAGTAACCAACATGAATATTTATATCAATTTTTGCCAAATAAAGGGGTATCAAACGAAAATACAACTATTTAATTTCATGATAGAACTACGTAATATAAACGTATGGAATCAGTGTATATATGTGTATTCTCAAAACAACAAAATTCTCTAAAACTTAATTCCGACCTTTTTTACTTGTAGGTTAAGAAATTCTCTTTACCTGTACAGAAGAGTTATATACTATAATTCATAAATAATTGATAAATGAACGTAAATTTTCTATAGTATGAATATGTACAGGCTAATATTAAATAGTATTTCTACGGATAGTATTAATTTCTACAGTAGATTTTCAAAATTTTCTAAAAAATAGCTTCATTTTTTTAGAGTAAAGTCCTTAGAGTAAAGGAAGTTTAAAAATGTAGCAGGTGTCATTTTAGTTGGTATCACGGGATTTTCGAAAATTGCAAACGTAAAATTTTTTTCAGGGCTACCTACAACTACAATATTGAAGGTAGAGATTTTTTCTTTAATGAAAACTATTCTGCAAAGACCGAGCTTGGAAGAGGGAGTGCAGAGATTTTCGAAAATCTCGAAATTCTGGAAAATTATAAAAGTTAGAAATAACGTGAGAAACTATAAGAAAACTATGCTGTTTAAGACACCTTACTTTTCCCTCGCTAGACCTCGGGAGGGGCATGGATTTGCATGGAATCGGGAAGGTGGGCGGAGGGACAACTGTTTTTGATTAACGAGTGTTTACGGGCGCGTCGGCTGCTTAGGTCATGAGTCCCGTAACTGTAGTGCGCATTTTATCGTGAAAGGTGGCGGTAAACCCCCTGTGGATGGCGAAATCCAGCTCCGACCAACGCCAGCTTGTGGAGATTTTCCTCAACCAGGCATCCCCCTTCAACGGAACATCGCCTCAGTCGGACAAGCCCTAAGCCGTCGACCGGTCTCCCTACAATTGTGATAGTGTAGTGCATGAGTGTGTGTTAGTAAGGGATGAAGGTAGGTGAAGGAAGAGCAAGAAAGATCACGCACGGGCTGTGGACCGTTTGTTACGATACTTCTTCGGCATTCGTCTGGCGTTGATCGGAGAAACCACGGAATACTACCTGCCGCTCCAGACAGCGCGTAGCGACTGCCAAAAATCCTGCCACTATCAGGAATGGAACGCTAAGACCTCTCGCTCAGAACCGTTGCAGTGAGTCAGTGCCGTCGATGACCTGAGCCAAGCGTAGTTCGCTTTCCTTCTTCCCTGCTCTACGCCAGAATCGCGTCGAGTCGGCCAGTCTCCCGGAAAGCAGACGAGATGCGTGAAGTGACGGTGGGAGGTACAGAAGTGGGTTGAGGTTGCAAGGCGAGGCCCAGGTCGTAGCTGAAGTCGGCCGAATGTGGAAGCGACCTACTGTGAAAGTGAGAGGTGCCTGAAGAGAATTGTTGGAGCTCGGTCGCTCTTGTCCTCTTTTGTCTCGGTCGCTAGTGTTGCAGCGGCAACCAATGAGCTGACGTCATGCGTCAGGGGGGGGGGAACTTTCTGAAAAACATCGAAAACCGGGAAAAAAACAGACAATTTCTTTACTCTGGAAAAGTCGAAAAAATCGGAGAATTTGTAGAATTGTTAGAAGTTAGGGAAAATTGTGAACGGTAGTAGGAAATAGGTTTAGTAGTAGTAAATAGGTTTTATTCCTTAAAAAATTGGTCCACCAAGTAATAGTGACCCAATTTCTACTTGAGATTTAAAAAAAATGTTCTTTACCACGGTGAAATCAGCCGACAAATTAGTATTTGACTTCAGTATTTTTTGAAGATAGTATGAAATATTGTGCGTATCTTATCAAAGAGAAATTTAACAAATGCCCTGAAAAGTGCGGGAAATTTGCCCCAGAAAACGAGTGCCCACCCTATTCATGCGAGGGCCCCTCAACCCACCCTGCATCCGCGGTACCGCTCTTCGCTTCAAGGCCAGTCGCGTATCTTGTGGTACTTATTCTGCAGCCGCTGTAAATTAATTTTTATCAGTTAGCTAGGTAAGTCCTATTCAAATGTTCCGACACTTCCACAATAAATTACGCTTGAATTTCTAGTATCTGAAGACTCGGGTAGGGATGGAATCTGTGAAACAGAATGATGATCTTGTGTACTGAGCAGTGGCGTAGAAGACAAAATCAGTTGATAGTCGCACGGGGGGGAATTTTTTCCGAAGCGCTAATCTCAAAGCCTCGGTTAGCTCTCTACGCGTGATGTAGGGAGCTGCCCTCGTATTATTGTTATTGTTATTATTATTATTATTATTATTATTATTATTATTATTCTATTTCTTATTCTTATTCGTATGCATTACGAACCTTTATTTTGGTTAAGATTTATCGAACTGAATAAAGTTCAGTGACTTTTGAAGGGAGCCATGAAGAAGAATTTGATTTGAAATTATACGAACTTTTTGCAGAAAAAAAACTGTCTCTTTACGTTTGATGCGTCAGTCAAGCACATTGATGATCGTTTATGTGAATTAATATAATTTTAAAAATATTATGTACCAGAAAATGTATTTAATACATTACAACTCTGATAAATAAGTAAGTTGTGCATATATATATATATATATATATATATATATATATATATATATATATATATATCGCCGACCCTTAAAACACACTTCAAAGCACGAGAAAAAACCGCAGATACACTCAGAGCTATACACTGAAATGTTCCGTTGAGAATAGACGTCTAAGCTACTGGTTGAAGCGATGTTCTCTCCGCTCATAAGGTGGCCGACACTTGGGTTTCTGGGTCGGCGGCTGCAATGCGCGCCCAGCTTTTCCTTTCGGAAAATTGATCCTGCGAAGACTCATCGCGAACTGTCTATCGTGAGGATCGCTAGGGTTTCTCGTATTGTAGCTGAGAGGACGCTGGCATATCGCCTGGGCTTCTGCCTTCGTCTCTAACTACACAGTGTAAGAAGAATATGTTGCATTTAAATGTATATATTACATTTCTCGTGTTTATATTTTCCTTAACTGGACAAGGTCTACATTGTCTCTTCTCACGTCTTGAGAATTGTAGCGGTCAGTTGCTCTGATCGGTAGTTTTCCTTGGTTTCTTCTATCAATAACAGGGGAACACTGGAGCAGTGCCCTCCCAAACAGGCCATGGACCGCGCGCGATTTTTCCTTCCTCTTCCTACCCTCATCCCATTTAAACAACACACCATACTTAAATTTACTTGCAGTACCCTGTTATACATGTCGGGAATGTAGAGTATTCCCCATGGGAGAAGACACGAGAATGGCAACGTGTGTGTCGGCTGCGGTTCTTCATAGGCCGGAGGAAGGACACTACCATCTCCCGCGATCAAATTTTCACTACTATCACGGGGGAAAATACCCGTGTATGCGCCCGGAAATGCGGAATAATCACTATCTCTCGGGCTGCGCCTCTGGCCCTGAGCATAGCAGGCACCAACAAGAGATAGGTGTGTTGTAGGTGAAGGATAGGCCGGGATTGTGGACAGGGGTCTTTTTCCAGGCGAACAACGGCAGCTCGTGGCTTCAGAAGTTGGAGGTTCCGAAACAATATGGCTGACCCAACAAACGCAGCGATCGCCCAGGCTCTGGGGCCACTTTAAGAGCGCACTCACGATTTCACGAGCCGGCGGCGCGTACACTTCTTAAATTTATGTTTATTATTTCTTATGTTTGATGAAAAACTATTAAAATCTGTTCGTTTTCTGTTTGAAAGTTAATAGACAGAAAGACGCTTGTATGACTTATTAAATATGTCTTTATGAAACAGCCAAGGGGTTGATTCGCCCAATAACTTCTCGTGAAATCGTTGGGGATGTTGAAATTCAGGGGGAGGGGAGAGCTCGCTTCGCTCTGCTGCAGCACTCACGCCCTTTTTTGCGGTTCGTGCGCAAACATTTTCACTAACGCGATAGTAATCGCGCGAGTCTCTGTCACTGGGCGTGGAGCGCCTGTTGCTTCGCGTCACCTCCTTCCAGGGGGAACCGACTTAGGCGGCTCAGGGCATCCATTGATACCTCTGCTGTGATTGGGAGAGCCTAGGGCTCCACTCCCGATGGTGGCAAAGCTTTCGACACTGGCTTCGTACCCAAGTCGAATTCAGCCGCTGCGCGGAGGAGATTTGTGGAGCGCTGCTCTAAACGGAACGGGAGATCATTCAGGGGCATAAAGCTTGTTTCAGCTGGGGCGGTGAGAGATATCTTGTTGGGGAATTTCTTTGCAGGCCTACGTAGGTCGACGCCGATTCTCGCCATCCAGCAATGTCACCGCAGTTTCCCGCAATAAAAACATTCTCTACACTTACGAGACATGTCCTTAGCAGTTGACACGCCCGGAATCAGTAATCAATTAATCGACAAAGGCAGCAGATGCCGTTTCCGAAGTTGGCGTTAATTAGGTTGTTGGGTACAGGTGTATTACTAGAATGTGTGTGTGTGTTGATTGGCAGAGCACGCGTACTGCACGGAGACGCGGCCGTACAACCAGGGCGCGCGCCTCACGGCCTACGAGCTGCTGCACGAGCGCATCCCGGCCACGCTGCTGTGCGACAGCATGGTGGCGGCGCTGATGCGCGCGCGCCGCCTGGCGGCCGTCGTGGTGGGCGCCGACCGCGTCGCCGCCAACGGAGACACCGCCAACAAGATCGGCACCTACCAGGTACGTCTCCAAGCTCCTTTCACCGTACAGCGGAGAAAGGTGACCTTCACTTTTTTTTAAAATTTAGTACAGAGGCTTCATTTAGGCTTGAGGATATTTTACGGACAGTAAATCTACAACATGGGTCAGCCGGCTTTAGTTCCCCTTCGAAGGAAGGCGTACGAAATGTTTTTTTTAGCGCTGGGAAACGTATCTTAGGGCATCAACTGACGTCACTGTAGTGCCTCTGTCCGGGAGGTCTCACGTTCCTGACGATGGCAGGATTTTCAACACTAGCTAGATAGCCAAGTCGAATTCAAGTGCTCTCTGGAGGAAAATTCTAGCGGCCGGCTGCTCTGATCGGTAGATTTCCGTGATGTCTCCGATCAATACCAGGTGACTGCAGGAGCAGTACCCTAACAAACGGGCTACGGGCCGCGCATTATCTTTCCTTGTCCTATCCTCACCCCTTACTTACACGCACTTACGTGCACTATACTACCACTTTGCTAGGAGACCAGTCGGGAGCTTAGAGCTTGTGCTGGCTGGGGCGGTGCCCATTGGTGAAGATTTCTGGTGGAGAAAACCCGTTAGCCGATGGTAGGTCGGTGCCGGATCTCGCCATGTAGCGGGGGAAGATCACTGCCACCTATCGAGGAAAACACATACACTTCATGTACGGGACTAATGACCTCAGCAGTTGACGCGCCCGGAATAAATCAATTTTTTCGTCCTTCGTATTCGAACCTTGCTTCGATCGGATTTGAAGCGTGTGTAACAGCCCAGAAAGCTTACCATCGAAGCTAACTATTATATCATCGAAGCCATGACTACGAATCTATTTGTGTCGGATTACCTGCCGACGTTTTCCGTACCGACCTTCTGGCGGCCTTGCCATAAGATTTCTGCCTATGTGGAGTTTAAATGGTTCCATCGCTCGCTCTACTCTATGCCCCTCCATTGTCTCTCTGTGAGAAACACATTTCCTACATGGAGACCCTAACCTATCTTTCAGAGGTTGCGCTAATGATTGTTCCCGTACATTAGGCGCTGATTCCATTGCCGGTTCCCGATCGTCTCTCGTCAAGGAATCGAGGTCCAGTCCACCCTTCAGATCCTCTGTGCGCATGTGCAGGTGAACTTTCCATATCTTTCTCAGTTTACGTAAAATTTTCTTCCGTCTGGACGAGCAGTACTGGAACACTTCTTGACTTTGCTTCTTCAACGTCCACCGTTGCGTATCACTCGCAACCCCCTACGGGACAGCTCTCCAGCAAGTCAGAGGGGAACCTGCATGAAAACTGGTAGATCACAACTCTCATTCTGTTAATCACAGGGCTCCCCATCAGTCTCCAGATGACTGTGGAGCGGTTTGCTGTATTGATCTAGCTCTGTGATGTATAGCAAGCCTGGGCTGGACAGTCCTTGTCGGGAGTGATTAATGTCACCGGGGTGGGACCATCCTTGATGGCAGTGGCAGACCGCGTCTGAATATTCCAGCAAGCGGACTGTCCTAACTTTAAACGTTTCGTCTGACACTTCCTCAATGGGTGATCGTTCAAGCCTGAAGTACGTTAAGCGGAAAATTTTGAAATTAGTGTAACACTGGCAAATACACATAACATATTAGCAGTTGATTTTTATTAAAATTTTTAATTTTTAATTGTGAAGTAATCATGTATTGTTTTTATTTACAAAAATTAACCAGTGATCAGCTAATCGGGAGCAAGTCCAGGCTAGGCAGTTTCCACCTACAGGTAGCGCTGAAAGCAGAATGCAATATTTCTATAGCATATCTAAACGTATTTCTGTTTTCCTATTATCTCTTAAGTTGCTGACTGTTGGGGATTGAAATCGTTTGTTTTTCCATTGTAGTTACAGAAAGTGAGTATTTGAAAAGTCTACGCTGAAACAAGTTTATGCTACAAATGGGTAGACAGACTTAGGTGACTCAGAGCGTCAATTGATGTCACTGCAGTGCCTCTGACCGCAAGGTCCTAGGCTTCCACTCCTAATGGCAGCAGGATTTTTCACAGTACGTACTTCATAATTAGATCGAATTCAGCCGCTGCCTGGAAAAGAATTTTAACGACCAGCTGTTCAGATAAGTAGTTTTCGTCGTTCTCCGATCAACTCCAGGCAAATCCCTAACAAACGGGCAATGCACCGCGCGCGATCTGCCCTTCCGTGTCCTCTTTTCATCTCCTACTTACACTTTCCTGCACTACACTACCACACTGGTCGGGAGCTTAAAGCTTTCCCCGGTTGAGGTGGGTCCACGGTGGTAGGTGGTTGGGGAAAACTTTGCAAGCTGTCGGGGACACCAGATATCGTCATCCAGTGAGGGAAGATCGTTGCCATTTCACACGATAATAACATGCAGTACTCTATCAGGACTAATGACTAGCAATTGATGCACACGGAAACCAGTCAATCAACTACAGTTGGCTTGTCCACAGATCGCTGTGACTGCGAAACACCATGGAGTGCCGTTCTTCGTGGCTGCGCCGATGACGTCCGTTGACTTCTCTCTGCCGAGCGGAGAGCACATCGTCATCGAAGAGCGGCCAGAACGGGAAATGACCTATATCAATGGGCATCGCATTGCCGCCCCGGGTAAGTCGCATGTTGCAGTGGCCCATCATGCAAAAACATGTGTGAGCTGGTCAGGTGCACAGATTTTTGCTTGTTCTGCGTACCTCCAAATATGTCACAAACCACGTAACCACAACACGGTCGGTATTTCACTTCGTTTGAGTTGCTAGGTCACATGCTTGCCGCGACATAGAGGAGGGATATTTCTGCTCTATGGGCCGCGATATTACATAGGGAGCGAGAAGTATTGAAAAACATTTTTTAATTGGTATACAGTGACAATTTTCAATGGAGAACAACCAAAAATAACATCATGAAGGCGGAGTTGAAATAAAAAATGCAATATTTTTTTTAATGGTTCATACATCTGTTTCATTGACATGAATCAAGGTGATGATGGTTTTGGTATGCGGGTACATTAAAAATTCAAGCTAATATTGTCGCAAACTAGTACATCAAGCTCATTGGCTGAAGCTGGATAGGATGCGCAGCTGCTCGCCCATGTCTGCATCATGGCAGTGGCCAACTATGACAATGGTCTAATTCATGTTGTTGGAAGTGATGGACTAAAGGCTACAAAAGTGATTTCTGCTTTGCAGCGAGAAAACTTAGAAGGTGGTAATTTGAGGACGAGTGGCCACTTTATATAAGTTCTACCATTTTTGTAAATAGCAGTCAGGTTTTCTAAAAAGTTTGTTGTTATTTCACCAGCAAACAAATGCAGATTTTCCATATTTTTGAAATAATATAAACAAACCACCAAAAAGAACTTTCGGATTAACTCTCAATAGCTACTAAGATTTTGTGTATCCTTAAGACATAGTGTAAAACTAATCTCAAATATTTCTTAAAGTACTAAATCAACTATGTGTTTAAAGTTTATCCACTCCTTGAGAAATTGGGAATATTTTTGGACCTAATAATCATTCGGAAAAATTCCAGAATGTTCATAAATAAAGTTTAATAAAGGCAATATTTCGTTCAATGATAATAACAATAATAAATAATAGAAACTATATTAAAATTAATATTTAAAACGTCAATGGTTTATAACAAATATTGAGAGAGTCCCTTCTCAAATAGCACAGGGGCCTGAAATTTGTGAATATGGCACTTTCTCATTTGATGAAATCTGGGTTATCTTGCATACATTTCGTTTTATTGTCATATCGCACCTTATCAACATTGCTGACATCAATATTTACTTCGTACCTTCATCGAAATGAAAAATACTGACTTGATAGATTCACAGTTTGTACTAAGGAACAGTGGTTCTTTACGTCAAATGTGTGAAAGAAATTCGCAGCCGGAACCTCAACCCACCGAGCAATATTAGGGTAGATGACAGATGTGACCCAAAACCCAATTCTCAGTAACCACACAAAACAACCAAAAACTGATTGATGCTTCTAAGAAAAAGTAACGTAAAAACGCCAAGTAGCTACTGCCTCCTGCTGTGGAAGACTACGCTCTCATCTATTGCACCGAACCCGGTCTCCCAAACCTACCTGTGCTTACCGGGGCTCGTGTGGCCGGCTAGCTCAGGAAGCATGTAGATTATAGAAGAATGGATGGTGGACGGATTTATCTACGTGATGAATTAAAAAAAATTATTGAGAACACAAATGAACTTTAATGAAAGACTTACATTTTTAGTATACAAAACATAAATAATAAACATAAAGTTAATACATTACAGGGAACTTAATATTGTAAGGAAGTCGCCAATGCGCGGCGAGCTCTTCCTGGATAAGAGTTTCTTTCATTAACAAGCGTTGCGCCTGAGGGGCGTACTGAAGATTTTGCCGCAGCTCGACAATCAAAACAGTCACCGTTCGCAGGCAGGTCCGCTGGGGTGGACAACCTCCACAGGTCGCGGAACCTCACACCAGGCGGCATGTCCCGTGGGTGCAGGGGCAGCCCTTGACTCCCGCGGCGGCGGCGATTGCGGTGGCGCAATGTGACCACGGCGACGGCGGCAGCGGCGACGGCGGTGGTGCAGTGATAATGACGATGAAAGCGACGACATCTCAAGACTCAGGTGTCCGACAGCGCGATAATAATCGTCACGTAAATTGTGACGGGCGACGTGGGCGTGATCGGCAGAGATCAAAAGAGAATATACTCGACAAATGAGCAACCGGAGGAACTACTCGTTTAAAGTAAAAGGGACACTGCCCTTCTCCCGCTCTACTGCTCTGCGGGCGGAGCGCACCACAGCGCTCACCTACCCTTCCTACCCTTCTGATCCGCCTACTGGGATCTCTCCCACCGTTCTGATCCGCCTACTGGGATCTCTCCCACCGTTCTGATGTGCCTGCTCGGCGCATGCCAGCGCTCACAAGCCTTTTCTCCCCCCCCCCCCCAGTTTCTCAAATGTTCTAGAAGTTTCCAGAAATTTTACTAAAACGTGCTTTATTGGCGAAAGGTTCCTACGTCTTAACTAAATTTGGTCCAATAATCTCTTGCGTTTTGCTGGTGTGTCGAGCGGAATTTTCCATGATGCGCTCTCACTCGCACACTTTTTGTAAATAAACG
This sequence comes from Teleogryllus occipitalis, assembly GCA_011170035.1. Classification (NCBI taxonomy): domain Eukaryota; kingdom Metazoa; phylum Arthropoda; class Insecta; order Orthoptera; family Gryllidae; genus Teleogryllus; species Teleogryllus occipitalis. The sequence goes on from BLKR01003153.1 coordinate 65,761, forward strand.
CAGGTGGTCTCTCCCTCTCTTCTCAAACTGCGCAGCCCCCCTTCCCAGCTAGATCTCCAGGGATAGACCCGCGTCGGCGTTGGCGAAAACAAACACAGTCCCCCCGTTTGCTTGGCACCGAGATGTCGCGGCGGCAGCTGTGCGGAACGAATTAGCCGCCCGACGGCTCAGAAAAGACGCAAAAGGCGCCAGCGCGTCACGCAACACCTTGTTTACGATTAGATTAGGAGTATAATATTCGGTATCGTTACACTATTCATTCATGTTGCTGAAGCCATTACCAGAATAGTTTACTTTTTTGAACATTAAAAGTGTTATGTTTTGGTTGAAATATGTGAATTTCAAACACAAATATTTAATTAAACAATGTGTTCATCATTAATTTCATTTAACCTTATCCTTCATGCTAATTGTATTTTATGAAGTATGCCTCCATAAGTAGAAATCTGGGGTAAGTGATGTTAGTGCTACATGATGTTAGCGCTCGGGTGGATACAACTAAATGTATCAAGTAGCCTCAGCTTCTGACTTCAGCTTCTGACCCTAATGACCTCAGCTTCTGGGTCATTGACTCCCATCTCTACCATGTTTTTCATCCAGTTTCTCCAATCCTTCGTGCAAATGCCAAAATGGCCACTTGTTTTGCTTCTGAACATAATTGTAGCTTCACTGTATGTTCAAGTTTTCTTGAGTTGTGGGGAATGTATATATTCAAATAATAGTTCTCCATCTTGTGGCAATAAATTGATTCCTTCACATAGGGATAATACCCAAAATCTGTACTTGATCTGCCTTTGCAAATAGTTTTTAATGCACAGGAGCATATATATTCATACCAATTCTTGTCAAAACTGCTCGATACTACCTATATTCATAATTCAACTTGATATGTACACAAGTTAAGGCAGAGATCCCAGAGCTCAAGCAACCATGTGTAGGCATCTGGACATTCGCCTTTATAAGTGGTTTGAATTTTGCGAATTGGCAGTAGTTGGGCACAGCTGATCTATTGCGTGACTGCACATTTTACTTCAGATGTTTTCAGGTTATTGGTTATATTTATGAACTGCGACTGCGGAGACATTTTGGGGGTATTTATAACATATTAGCAGAGATTGGCTGCTTTGTCAATTAATGTATTTACCTTTTTAACTTGTTTTGTTTGTGAAGAGAGATCCGGAAGCACCAAATATGTTTTATTACAGTAGGTAAGTTCATACTATTAGTACTGTTGTTATGGCCAATTATTGCATTGATTACATAAATCAAGATATATATTATGTGCGTTTTCATTTGCAGGTCTGCATGTCATAATATCGAGCGAGAACAGCAAGTATTTCGGACAATGAAGTCACTGCAAATACTTCCAAATAACTCAGTCTTTTGCTGTAGCAGCATTCTCTAATTGTTTTGTGGAATTTGGTGGGCAGGAATTCTAACGCGATTCGAACCAAGGAATGACATCTACAGGCTCCTGCATCACATTAGGCCAAATAGAGGTGCTCACTGAAATGTGACTGCATTATCATTAGGTAACGGAATTTATTATAATAAAAAATGCAAAATATTTAGATATATATGTACTTATTTTTTCCAAAACATGCAAGAAAAATAGAATTTGTGTAAAATAAAAATTTATTATTGTGTTTAAAATTGTTATCTACAAGCATTTTCCAAGAATAGAAAGTCGTCAATGAGTTCTTAACAAGAATTCAGTGTGGCTGAATGTAGGCTCTACCTCTACAGAAGTTGTACACTAGACTTCACCATATAAGAATTTTATTTGTTGTATGAAATACGTTCATGGTATATATTACAATGTTATGTTGTATATATACATATGTATGTATACTATGTTGTTTATGAAGAGCCAGTGTTCAAGTGAATAGTAGTACTGTGTAGCTAGTGATGGATCTCCCCTATACTAGGGGATTAAAGGGAATATATCCCTCCCTCTAATCGAACAATGCAGTAAGACAATTTTCCGTGAAATGTTTCTTGGTTATTGATCGAGTAACGATTGTCCTGTGTGACATACAAACAAACATGTGGTTGAAATTACTTTTGTTCACATAAACCTGCTCATTTTTGACTTGGAGCACACAGTAAGGGAGGGAGAGAGTTTGACAATTCATGGCAAAGATATGGTGGTCATAAAAGCACTGCAGCATTTCATTTTATTTGTAAGAAAGATGATTCTGTAACATATATTGCAAACACGCATGTGAAATGTTCCATTTCGACATGTAACTCTGTTGGAATTTAACAAAATGTGTAGTAATAGATAAAATATGTAAAAATATATAATTATGCCAAAATATGTGAAATAAAAAAAGTTCTCATTCATTCAGAATGTCTTGTAAATTCTAAATAATATTATTGAATGCAGGTATCTAGTTCCTGTAAAAACTTGTAAGTACATGGCGTTCCCTAATTATCATATTAAGAGACTGTCAAACCAGTGTTGGGTCAGGGTTGTCTCTCTCTCATGTCTTGCCGGACCTGTAAGTCATTCCCGGTGCCCCAGAAAGGAATAAAGATTGTTCATAGAGGAGGAACCGCCATTGTAGGGTCAAGATCATGTGCTGGTGATTTGAGATTCGATTTCTCTTGAGGTAACAAGAGCTGCCGATCACGTGATTCCCATTCTCTCGTAAGGACAGCATATTCTTGTTAGCAGTCCAAGCCAGTTGAGAATTGGAAGATACTCTTAGTGAAAACTGTTTAGTGTAGAGCAAGGACTTCCTCCATGCATTTTCATCTTATTGAAACTAAAAATGTCTACAATAAAAGAGACTTGTAAATAAATTAATAGAAGATATGTTCATTCTTAGTGAAAGACCAGACCTAACTCGAGATGGTAGCAATTGAGAGAATTTCAAGTAATTTTTCAGTAGAATGTATGCTAATACGTCAATCACTTTAAGTTCAAATTTTTATATAGTTTGTGTACAACACTTTTGCTTTTGTATGTGGAATTTTGAAAGTACCTACATATGTCGAGTAATCACTTTCTGCCAAAAAATAAAATAAAATAAATGAATAAAATAAAATAATTGCACTCCTAGTGCAATAATCAAATGTTTCATTACATATTACAGTTTTACATTCATACAGTTTACAACAAAAGTAGGGGAAAAGGATTGAAATGGCTCAGGATAACAAGAGTTGCCACTGCAGCTTTTTTAAAGAAACATCGATGTATTTAATCTACTTCTGCAACGTACTGTGGAAGTTCCTACCCTTTGAGATGACTCTGAGTGATCAGGCTTCTTCTTCTTCTTCTTCTACTACTTCTACTTCTTCTACTACTTCTTCTTCTTCTTCTTTTACTTCCTTTTCTTCTTCTACTTTTCAAACTTTTTTTTTTTGCTTTGTTTTTCAGTTCAATCTTAATTATAAAGTAATTATCACTATTACAATGAAAATATTATTTTCCTAGTTCATATAGTGAAAGTCTTCAATTCTTTGCTTGCTAATAATTGCTAATAATTGTCGATTTTGAGAAAATTTGTAAAATAATCTGCAAATGATATGTGTGCATAAACGTTTGAAATATTAATTTTGAATTACACATTATCCTTTTGTTTCCTCTCGGTAAGAACAGCCGACGAGCCTATTTATCAGTATTCTACTTTTGATACAATTTTAGTAATCAATAGTAGCACTATTTTGATGGATTAATGATAAGCACAACCAAAAAATCGATGTTGCAATTTTGCAGCAAATATGGATTACGATAATTGAAATTGTTTTTATAGGGCCAAATTTAAGAAAAAATATTGTTTTGTGATGAAATCAAAATCACAGCAAGGAGGACAACTTCTGTTTTCAGAATTTATATGAATTTGCAGCATAGTATCAGATGTCACCACGCTTCGCACCCAAGTGTAAAATCCATTGGCTGTTGATGTCTGCAAAGATCTTTGGCAAACACTATAAGTATATGTATACTACGTTCTATAGTCTATAGTATTTGCTGTTGATGTCTTTGTAAGAGGCCCTGTCTACGAGATTATCAAGTCTCCTCCAGATTGCCTCGTTCTTGAAAATGTGTTCTCGTTGCACAGGATTCTCATAGGCCCCTTTCTGGTCCATCCTATCTTGTTTATGAGAACGAGAGAGAATATGCTGCAAATGACCACCATTAATCATATTCATAGGTTATATTCTACAAATTTAGCATTCACTTTAAAGTTTATTTAAAAATTGATTAATATACACATTGATCACACAACATATTGACAAATTCTGTTTTGTCTGCCTCAGGCATTTAACAAGTTTTTATTACACAAATGACTCAAAATTTACAATATTATGCTTGAAGCAAGTTGTGGAAATTCATGTTGTTGGAAGCATTGGACTCCTCACTTGCTCTGCACTCTACAAATAAATTCTTCTATATTGTTGGGGTATCAGTGGCAGTTTCTTTTAAAAGCCATTTAAAAAGCAGTGTTTACCCACTTCATGCAGTATTGTACAAGTGGATGGATTTCTTAGAGCTGTCCTGAACATTTGACTTTAAGGGTTGGTGAGGGCAACACTACCATCTCAGGTTGCAAGTGACATGTTAGATGTCTGGAGCTAATAGTTCAAATTCAGTATGTATGTCGATTTTCTTTTATAACTTTGAGATATTTCTTTTAATTGAAGGTTTCCCTGTGCTCAATTGGACTTAGAAAATGTAGGTACACTTTCTGGAAGTGAAAGTCCATTTTTCTCTAAAATAATATATTTTCATGATAACCAAGTTGTGTGTGTTAGTAGACAAGAGGGCGGGAGGGACTTTGTTAGTTCTTTTAGATTATTCATTGTTTCTAGAATTAGAATGTTATTTTTTTACTTCTAGATAAATTGTCTGATGTAACATTTTTTTTAACGACCATTTTTTCAGAGATTCTGAAATACTTTTACTCTTGCATTGCTGTTACCTCACAATGGTTTCGATCATAGGACCAGAATACTAAATATAGGTATCACCATATATACATCCCCTAATAAAGTCCAATTTAAGAATCGAAACATGCAACTTTCAAGATCTCCTGTTATGTGTTTAATTTATGACATTTCTTACTTGTTAGTGTTGATTTTATCTGTGTTAACTCATGTTGTTTTTTATTTGATAAAGTTTAATATTTATTAATTATAAATTTGGATGATATTACATTATGTATTTAATTGTTAGTAATTATATGTTCATATTGTTGTTCCTCTTTTTTTTTACGCCATAGTTGTTTTTTAAAAATTTTATTAAGTTTCATAATCCATGATTAAATGAAAACAATGATTTGTTGAAGTTAAATTTTTAGTAAAAAGCCCGTGTGAAAAAAATTGGGTGATTAAAACAGATCTTAAATAGCTTTCTTCAAGAATCATTCATGACAATACCAGCAAAGACAAAATTGCCTCTGAAAACTGATCAAAATTTTGAACAGTAGTTGGTGGGGAGAAGCATCTTCCACAGTCCTTATTACCCAATATGCACATGTAATTAATAATAATAATAATAATAATAATAATAATAATAATAATAATAATAATAATAATAATAATAATAATAATAATAATAATATTTATTGAGTCACAGATACAATTTCAATTGTGTATGACGAGTCAGATATGGCAGAGTGAAGTTACATTTACTGTCCAGAAATCAAAACAAGGGGGACCATCTCAGCATTTGCTCAAAGGGTCAAGGGAAACTGGACAAAAAACCCTGATCAAGTTGGTCATTGATCTTACAATACTCAATAATAATAATAATAATAATAATAATAATAATAATAATAATAATAATAATAATAATAGTAATAATAACAATTCTAATAATAGTTATATCAATTATAATAGTAACAATACTAATAATAAAATACTATTCATTCAGAAATGATTTAACGATATTAATGATGCCTAGTGCATTTAGCAAATTGAGGATGAAGGAAATAGAATTTTGGTTTGGCATTCTCCTTCTACATCAGTCCAACTGCAATTTAACACAGGCAGGATGGGATATGCCAGTTCTTTTTTCTTTGCTTCAACTTGAACAGTCAACATAAAACAGAGAATCAGTGGGATTAGAATTTTTATTTTTGTTTTTTAAGGGAGGTAGTGGTGTGATTTGTGTATTCCTTCACACTGTAGAACATGTTGTTAAGCAGGAAAGCTTTCAATTTACTTTTAAATCTATGTATTGTATTCATATCTTTAATATCATGGTTCAATTTGTTGTAAAGTGTAATGCCCTCTATTAGGGTACTTTTTTGATAAAGTGTTGTTTCAGAATGGGGAACATGTAGGTTATCCTTTTGTCGAGTGTTATAGTTGTGTACACCTGAATTTAGAGTGAAAGTGTCTTTGTTTTCCATGAGAATCTTCTTTGTGAAGACAACTATTTCAAATATGTACATGCACGGTAGTGGAAGAATCCTTAATTTTTTGAACAAGGGTTGCAAGACTCCAGCTTATGAGTGCTAGTCATTGTTCGCAGTATTCTTTTTTGGATAATAAATGTACGAGTGCTTTCAGGGGCATTTCCCCAAAATATTAATCCATATTTCAAGTGTGAGTGCACATTTGCATAATACATTGTCCTAAGAGACAAGACAATTAGGTTACATTATTGAAATAGAAATTTAAGCCTTCAAAAACATTTTGAAAGATAGAATGATACTTTCACTTTTATACTGCAAAATCATGTTCAGCTTACAAAAAAGATTGATGTATTTTATTTAAGATTGTGTTTTGCTGTGCTAGTACTGCGGATGATGTCTTCTCATTCTTTAACATCTTATTTTTGATAGATCTTGTTTGAGACACTATCTATGGAATGTAATTGAAAGCTGGTGAGGTGTCTGAAAGAGTAGTTTTCTGTAATGATTTGGGGGATACATCCCTCATTAGTGAATGTGTTAGCTACGATGGCTGCTGCTGTCGTACATTGCCATACAACAGCCAATGAGATCTATTTTGAGACACTGAAAGATGATCACTATTAATACATGACTATTTTGCTAATTAAATGTAGAATGCAGTTTGGGAAGAAATAAATATTATATAATGTTGGAAAATCTTTTTATGAATTTTTATTTTTCTGACTTAAAATTCTCATTTAAATTTCCTTTTCCCTTTTACTTCATTTCCTCCATTTTTCTTCCATTTTCCTTCCTTCCTTCCTTCCTTCCTTCCAGGACTTGCATATAATAAGTTAAGGCTTGAGAATAAAGGTGGATGTGTAGCTCAATATTGTATTTTAGATGATATTTATATATTACCTCAACTATATAAATTATGTTGTTTTTTTATTTCTTTCTGTATTCAGGTGGCAAATATTTTAATACTTGTTGGAAAGCTTGATGTATATGCCTATTAAATGAAGGTAACTACAAATTCACTTCCAAAGAAAGAATTTCTTTGCGCCAAAATAAACCTAAAATAATTCATAAATAAGTAAATAAATATATAAATAAATAAATACATAAATAAAATTATTATTGTACATTATCAAAAGTTTGTCTTCAATAAGTAAAGAACAAAAAGATGACAGGTCTCACTGATATAACCATTTTTTTCTGTTAAATCAATATCAAAGTTCTTTTCAGTGGTACCCACACCCCTTCTCTTTCAAAATAGCCATTAATACAAGCCTCGTAAGTAAAGGAAAAGAATGTACAAATTCACTTCAATGAATTGTCGTCTCTCTATAGTCAGTCTATTGGAATAATTTACCGAAATTTTGTTTTAATATTGATTTGGGATGTGTTCTAATAATTGGCAAGCACACTGTTTTAAACGTGATGAAATATATTGTATATTTTATTGTGAGGCTTATGCAGTAAACTCAGAATCAAAGATTTGTCAATTTCTAATCCACATAATTTCTAAAAGTGTTAGAAAATTTTATAGTACACAAATGAGAATCAATTATTGCAGAAACCCATAATCTACTCCATTAATTATTACACTACAATAAAGAAATAACATTTATCTAGATTGTCTGTTATGTTTGTATTTCTGGCAATGTATAAGTTGCCAATGCAACTATACAAGCTACTGGTTTACCTCTTACCATCAACATTTCATACAATGGCATTAAAAAGGAACTTAAAACTAAAGAATTGTTGGACCGTAAGTTCACCACTGAACAAATTATACAAGATTTTTAAAAAAACTGCCCTTAATGATCATTCTCCTTACTCCAAAAAGCAATTCAAGTTCTAATTACTTGTTTGAGTATTCAGTATTGACTCGCTCACAATAGCAAAGGACCCCCACCAAAAAAATTTGTGAAAAAGGGTCAGTCACCTATCGCTATTATGCATATCCTTGATTCACTGTCCACTTAAGAGTAAAATATTAGCTACAAAACAATATGCATCTACTTGACAATGTCAAAAGCAATGGATTAAATATAATTAATTTCCTCTAATAATAAGCTAAACCTCTATAAATATGTCAATATCAGCAAGTGTACATGTGTACAAGTAAAAGTATGTAATGTATAAATCTGTACCTAAGTATTTATAGTGTATAAATGGCTTCTGTGAATCATTGTTTTATAATTTGAAAAGCATTCTTTAATTGCTTTTGCTGAAAGATAATTTTTTTAAAATTTTGAGAAGATTCTTATTTTATTTCCAGTTTTCCATATAATGATTGTACTGAGGCCATTTATCTAGTTTCTTGAACACATCGTGTAATACTAAAAGAAAACTCATTAGATGTGTATTCTTCATGTTAGGTATCTGACTCTTTCAGAGTTTTGTAAATATGAATGAAATTTTGAAAGAAGCCTAGTACCGATTAGTATTATGCGTAGCATGTACAAATTATTGTAATTGTCATCTGAAACAGCCGAGAGAGAGATTAATATGTAGTAATTTAGTATATTGTAATCAAAGTCAATGTGCTAAAATCTTAATTTTCAATTGGTTTACAGTTGTGGTTTTTATACCGAAGTCTCAAATTTCACAAAAGACATAGTGTTTATCCACTAATAATTTTCAGGTCTGCAAAGGAGATATTTTTATAACACATCAACTTGGTCTATTACCTCTTATATTACAAAAAGAAAGAATCAATAGTATCTAATAAAAACAAAACTCATTTAAAAATAATGTTTGTACTCTAAACAAGCTATTGGTAATCTGAATTCATGCACCATTAACATGAAATGTATTTATAAAGAACTATCTTCATATACGTGCCAATAACACTTCGCAAATCCTGGGTAGTCTGCTAGGAGTAATGTAATTGCATGTTTCAATATTGCCAACTCTTGTGTCAATGGTCAATTCACCATATTGTAATGCCATTGATATAACTACAATTGTAGAATTATCAGAGATGTTGGATTGGGTTAATGAGAACATTGTACCACAAATACAGAACCCACGGTTTAAACCAGGGGTTCCCAATTGGGGTCAGTGTCGACCCCCTGGAGTTTGATAAGTTTTTGAAGGGGGTCAATTGAGGATTTGTAGCCAACAATGAACTGGAAATTGAAAATTATATTATAGACCTATTGATTACAAAAATATGTTAAATGAACTTGATAATTAATTGTTTTCTGATATAAACAAACAAAATATATAATAACTTAGTGGTGCTGCAGAATGGCACAGGCTTTCTCATACTAGTTTGTTTTCTAATTTCTTTGGTCTGTGCTAGCTCTTCGATCGTGTGCCCAGCCTCTTGCTAGCTGCCATTATCGCTGACTATAGGCCTACAACTTTTTTTTTTTTATTTTCTCAGTTTTTCAGTTTCCTGATTGTAGAACTGAAATATTACTTCAAGAAAATTTCAGAAGAGAGAAATGTTGTCCTATATTGAAATTTCATTGACAAATTTGGAACCATTTTTAAGAAAATGTCATTTAAGCATGACTGAAAATGCAAAATTTGAAGCTCTTTTTCACAGGAAACCCTTGAGTTTTTGCAAAACTTCTTTCATAAACTTTTGAAGCACATCTACTCACAAATGCAATAATGTAATCAAATCGCCGATAATATAAATATTAATGACATATCAAAAAAAATTACAATTGTGTAATTTTTGAAAAACAAAAGAATAAGACTTTTGAAAGGCAATAAAAAAAAACAAAATGACTTTTATGTCATCTTATACAGTGCATTTAGTACTATCTGTACAAAAAGTTTGAAAAAAAACTGTTAGCCATTTTTGAGAAAATGGCATTTGAGGGCTTCTGTAACTGTGGAAATTTGAGCTCATTTTCACAGAAAACTTTTGAGTTTTTTAGAAACTTTATAAGACTTTATTTGAACCACATGTGCACATAAATGTAATAATATGAACAAATCACCGCTAATGTAAATATTAACGACATGAGAGCCATAAAAAAGTTGTAGGAAGATGCCGAAAAAAATTGAATTTTTGCAATTTTCGAAAAATCAGGGATTTCAACAGAAATGAGACCTGCATTATTCTTTTAAGAACCTTTTACGATATCCAAAAACAAAATTTAATTAAAAACATGTGGACTCTCAGGAACTTCATGTAAAGTATCCCCAAATTAAAATATCAGTTTCAAATTCAAGGGGCTGCGACATCAGACGCATTAGGGAATATCGATTTTGGAGAAAATCAGCTAAATGGTTTAGGCACTAGCATTTACCTCAGACAGGCATTTTGCCATCAAATGATTTTTCAGTATCAAGGACCCACAAAATATGAAATTTGATTACGCAATATGTGAGAGAAGTAATTTACTATATAAGGGATGAGATGTTTTTCCCTTTATTGTCACCAGAGCCCGCCAATAAGAGTTTGTGTTGAAAATTTGCTGTTTTCTCCCACAGCATTTCAATCCTTTCTCTATACTGCATAAGCAGTAGTGAGAAAGTTAAAAATGCTCAACACAACTGTGAAGATCAGAAACTACCAAAGTCTGACTTAGATAAGTCGACCAAGGTTCTATCCCTCATTGGATCAAACTGTGATTAAAGATAGTTTCAGGAATTCAGAAATTTTTGTTTGATGTTTGTTCCAAAAGAGCATTTTGTCCCTGCTCAATATCATGGGTTTTGTTATTTTGAACAACCAAATGAACTACTGATCTGAGACCACAACCTCTAATCAATTAGTAGATTCCACATCCCATGCACTATTAACAGAATCACACTTTTTTTTGTACCATTACCTGCGTAACAGTGTCCCAAGCCCTTTTGGAATGAGGCAAAGAGTAATTCTCCTTCAACATAAGTGAGTCGTGTGTCAAGTCAGTTATTGTATTCTATCCCTATTGAGTGATTTGAGCTACTTAACTCGTGACTTCACTGATCTCGAGTAAGACGTTCGGCATACCAGCGTATGCCTTCTGAGTCCACTCAAAGGGAGACATCACCTAAAGCTGGAACTTCAAAAACAACTCCAACCAAAACAGTTTCCTTCCTAGAATTGTTGCTGCAAGAAATCAAGCAATTGCCAGCAATGCCTTCTGAAAGGAAGAGAATTTGTGGCTGTGCTGAAATAATTACAACTAAAGAAGCTTTTATTAGGCTGAACAAGTCATTAGATATGGAAAAAGATGACAGAGACAAGAGATGCAACAGCAGCAGAAGAAGAGAACCACTGAAGATGTAGACAAGTTGAACAAGCTTATAACTAAGAGGAAAGGGAAAAAAATGGAATGAAAAGGAGGCTAGATGAAGCAACTACATCAAAGCATCAAAGAATTCTAGTGAAGATGTTGAATATGAAGTTGTAAAATGATTTCTGAACAGTTCAGTGTTGAGGAAGAAATCCAACAGGTGAAGAGGAACATAATTTTGTTGAAGTGTTGACAAAGCCTGTGTCAAAGGCAGAGGTTGATGATAGGGTGATTGTCAGATTTTAAAAGTAATGATCTATGAGATTTTTTGTTTTGTTAGCCAAATACTGATGGCAAAAGTATCATACAAGCTAACAAAACAAAGTTTTTACCAAAAGCTTATGTTTGTCAAATGGCAAATTTACATTTAACCTAGTATATGATCTGTATAATGTTGATTATATTAGCTTCTTGATATTGTGGTTTTTTGTGTTTTTTTTTGTTGGAAGCTATTGATTATAAAATTGGGCCGGTAATCAGGGATAGTATGGAGAACTAATAATAATTGGAAAGAAATTAATGAACTATCATTATTAGTTAGTGAGGGTCCAAAGTAGGAACTAATGGAAATTTGTGGTTTCACTGACCCGGTATACCTTACACAAAAGCTAATAGATCATTGAATTGCATCATATTTGATTCCATAGCTCAGAAGATCTGTCTGGATAGTGGATTGTATGACTATATGACTGTATTTTTTAGTCTTGTATATGACTATTCAGGCTTGTATACAATTGTACTTTTTCAGTCTTAAATATTTAATTTTTGTAATTATGACATATGTTTTAATCAGTTTACTATTTGTGTTAAGGTGACAATGAAAGATTTGTTTTGCTTCAGGAATAAAGTGTTGGAATCCTGCATTTGATGTAACCCCAGCAGACCTTATCAGTGGCATCATCACCGAAAGAGGACTTTTCAAGCCAGCTGAACTCATGTCTCAACGCCAAATGCCAACAGATAGTTTATAGTGCATTAAGTAAGTGTATGATAATTACAATTTTGTTCCAAGGTATTTAAAAAGACAAAGCAAAAATGACAAATGTTCATTTTGAATTTTATAAAGTGCCTTATTCTAGTGGTTATTTTTAAACCACATTTTTGTATATTATATGCATGGTGGGATTATTTTTGCCTGCTTGTGCAGCATTATCAATGTAATTAAGATGGGGAGTTTTTTTGTTGTTTTTTTCCAATTATAATACAATAAATGATTGTTAATAACCTGAGTAAGTAGAGTAGTCGTTTTCATGATGATCAAGTCTGAAAACTTAAAAAAACGGGATAAAAAGTGAAAAAGTCTGTGTGTGTGTATGAGAGAAAGGGGGAATCCAACTAAATTACAATATCTTGGAAAGGACTGAGCAAGTGGAAGTTAATTATACTTTTCATATGACTTCATGAATTTTGTGACATCTGTTAATGTTTTTTTTTAATGATGATAAAGTGTAAGAATTCGATTGCTTGGTAGAAGATTGAATTTTTCAGTGCATCAATTGATGTATAGTTAAAAAACCAATGTTTGAAGGAAATCTAATTTTAACTCCACCCTACTTGGCTTGGAAAAATCCTGGAGATAATACATTTAGTGAATCTGGTGTCATCATTTTGAACCACATGCTGAATGCATAATTATCTATTATTACAAATTCAGTTTTGGTAATTTGCCTCATGAAAGGAACAATTTGAGAAAAAAATCTTTTCTTAATTTATCCAGAATTTTTAATGTCATTTGGTCAACAGATTTATCAAACAATTCTTCAAGTGAATTACATTATTCAGAAGATTTTACAGACCTAGTATATCACAAGACTATCACTTAGAAACTAAATGTAAAAATCTCTGAACAACTGTGTCATTGCCTGTGAATGTACCCTTTCTAGAGCACAGCCAGTGTTCTCTTTCACTTTTGAGGAGAGTGATGTGGCTGTCAGCCACAAATGCGTACAAAGGGCCTGTCCCTGTGCTAAGCAAATCTTGGAATTGGTTTTACAATATAAATTCTTAAGCATACGTTTTCAATACTCAAAACATTACAAATAGGTCTTAAGAAAATGCTTTTATAATAATTTTCAGCTCAGAATAGTAGAACTGATTTAGCAGAGGCTTTTCAAGCAGATATTCAGTAGAATTGTACTTTTTTAACACGCCATGTGCAAAACATGGTTTCTCATGCTTGTTTTCATGTGCAAAACAGCATATTTTTTATGTAACAAATAAAATGCGAAAACTTATGAAGCATGTGTGAAACCTCTTTTGTTCATGCCGTGTTAAAATGTAGTGTAAGTGTTTTGTTACGCCCACTAGATATGTAACATACTGTTGTATGATCAATAGAAACAGCTCTGGAGGAGGAAAAAACAAGTCATGTTTAAACTAATTTAGTGTAGGAAAAACAATTCAGAAGGAACTAGTTTGTATCATCATGTTTTATTAAATGAAGCAAAGGAGATATCAGTGTTAGCTAACTTTCCAGAATACAATATAGTTATAAATAAACAAGGCCGATCTGGTTGGCTGAAGTGGCTAAGAGCGTGTACTGACTCAGCGCTTCAGTCCAAAGGGTCGTGGGTTCGAGTCCCGCTTTGGGCATGGTTGTTCGTCCCTTGTCATTCATTTACGTGTTGTCATGGAGGGCCTTGCGTTCTGATGACCCCAGATCAGAGGAACCCACAAGTGTGTTGGTGTCTGATGTAGGGTCAAATATGCGTCCCATCGGAATGTAAAAGGTAACTAGCAGTCGGCTGGATTATAGCCCTAGAGGGGATGAATAAAGGAGTTGAAAGCATCACTTTGGGGTACAGCATCTTTCTAAATTGCTTAGAACCAAAATTAATTTGCAAGTCCGGAGAGTTCTGGATGTCTTGTTTTATGTGACAGTGTGCATGAGTTGTGCACTTTCTTATTTAAGGTGACAACTTCAATCCGTGTGTTTCAACTATCATTCTAAAAAATTGTGACTATTTTGTGTGTTGTATTTGTTTGTAAGAGATATCTGCTGTTTGTAAAAGGTATCTACAGTAGGATTACTGAAGCTAGTCAGTGTTGTTTGGTTGAGAAACATTGATCATGTATTATTTGTCTTATGCCATAACATTATTTTCAGTATGAGTGCTGCCCTTTATTATTTACATGTCATTTATTTGTACCACTCCAGGACCACCTTTAAAGACATATTTACATTATTGATGTATAATATTTTTGATACTATTATCAATAGACTTCATGCAAAGTCTTGTAATAAAATTATTCTGGCAACATTTTTGAATTGAAAACTGTTAGCATTAAATTTTACATACAATAACAATTTATATTTTTCATATTCATTTTTGAAAATATGTGTGTGTGAACTACTAGTGAACTGTTCACTAGTAATTATGCATTAATCTGTATTTTGTTTATAATGGAAAAACAAAAAAATCTTACTATTGTTCTAATAACTTCTTTGATTATAGTAATTTGGAGCTATTTATGAGCCTATCAATCAATACATCATGCGTTATTATATGTGGCGAGGCTCAGACCATCAGGCCTGCTCTTTTGCCTGACCATTCAAATTTTGCTGTGCTCCTTTCGCCATCTTAACAGAGAAAAAGATATCACTAGAGTGACATAACAGATGATTTGAATTTAACTCGGAGGCTTCTTTTAGGTTTGAGGATCTTTTATTCATACATGCAGTAAATCTTCAACTTGGGACAGCCAGCTTACAGCCTCCTGTGAAGGTGGGCAGAAGAAGGAACCTGCAAACTTGGGTATAACTACTATCCAAAACACTAACCATTATATCACCAAAGCTTATTAATTTATCTATGCGAAAAGCAAGCATCTTATTCTTGTATAAAATCCAAGCATTTAATAACCTGTTATATATTTAAAATATGCAAGGAATGTTTTATGAGTGATGTGCATAGAGAGGCTTGGGAATGCCCAGATTACAGATTATGATTGACAAAAATATATTCAACTAATGTCACTGCAGTACTTCACACCTGGAGCTCTCAGGGTTCGAGTCCCGTCGGTGGCAGGATTTACTTACTAACTAATTAGGTCGAATTCAGCTGCAGTCTTCTTGAAAATTCTAGCGGCCGGCTACTCTGATCGGTAGTTTCCGTGGTTTCTCGATCACCGCCAGGCGAATGCCGGAGCAATGCCCTCAAAACGGGCTACGGACCGCACGCGACCTCACCCTCTTCCTTGTCCTATCCTCTCTCCTTACTTACACTATACTTGGATTTTTCGAACGTAGCGGCTATGGGTAGTATCTCCCCGATGGAATTCGGCACGACTTTTTGAGTCCTTCTCAGTCCTGCCGTAAGATCTTGCATCTTGGTCCTGTCACATGATTGCGACCGTATCAAGCAGTGCTGCAGATCAAGCGACTAGCGTCAGGACTGCGAATGACGCAAAAAGTCGTGCCGAATTCCATTTTGGAAATATTACGCACAGCCGCTACGTTAGAAAAACCCAAGTATGTACTACTTAGGTTTTTGTAACCTGGCTGATGACAGCTGATCACCTGTTACGGTTTCGTCCAATCGGGAGCTTAAACGTCACCGTGATGAGGTTTTTGCTCGATGGGATGACAACGTAACAGCTGATGAAGTGTCATCGGCCAGATTAAAAAAAAAACAAGTATACACTACCACACGTTTCAGGAGACCAGTAGAGATGGAATAACTTTTTATACTCTTTAATTTTAATTTTTGAAAAGTTTAGTATTAAATAATTTTTTTAAGAACTGTCGGAGGCCCTTGAACATTGGGGGCCCGGGCAATTCGGGGCCGTGCGTTAACACGGTACTGCCAATCACTCGTTGCCATCACTATAATCCAATCGTCAGCTTAGAGCTTGTCCTGGCTGGAACGGTGCCCCACTGGTAGGTGATACCTGGTTGAGGAAAAACGCGCAAGCCGATGGGTAGGTCGGCGCCGGATCTTGCCATCCAGGGAGGAAGATAACTGCTACCTCCGGCGATGAAAACATGCACTACACTTAGCCGCATTATCTTAGCCGTTGACGCGCCCTGAATCACTATTCAATCAAGAGGGAGCTTGTGCGTTGCTATTGGGAGTTATCTGGTTGGGGAAAAGTGTAAGCCGACGAGTATGTCGGCGCCGGATCTCAGTGGGGAACGCTCACTGCCGCATCCCGTGTTTAAAAACAAAATGCATTACATGTATATAGGGCTAATGACAGCAGTAGACGCGCCCCGAAACGCCAAATCGATCATAAAAGTGTATGGTGAATGCTTTCAATTGTATGAAACAGCACCTTAAAATACAAATACCTTACTGCAGGTGCACGATAGAGTCCTTGAGTACAAATGCTTCTGACCAGAATATCAAATATGATGTCAAACATTTAGCAGACAAATCAATGTCATAACCATACTGTCTGGTCATATTCTCTGTAAAACTATGTTTTCTTATTGAACTGGATAAAAAAGGTGGTTTATAATGAATACAAACAAAACATGATTTACAACTATACAGTTAATTAATTTATAGAGATGTTAAGATTGTTTTTATAACGATTGAGATTTCTAATGAAATTCATTTGTATCTCTAAAATTAATTTCTGAAAACAATAGCGAGTAAAGGACAATTTTATTTTACTGAGAAAGGTACTTGTAGGGTGTTGCTATTGATGGTTGCATCTATTAGAGCCCACAGATTGTCAGTGTCATTTGGAACATGGAATTTGAATATTATAACCACAAATATAAACAAGTAATTGGCAGGGCTGTCCCTATAAATATAAAATATCACACAAGTGAAATGGCGTTTTCCTTCGCCCAGTTGTTGAATCTGGCGGCCCACAGTCCGGTGTACACTTTATAGAAAGTAGGAGCGATGACTATGGGGCGCCCGTTCGCCACGCCTCAAGTGTCGTGCCGGCCTTCCCGACCAGGTTTATTAAAATCATGGTCAGCTTCGCTTCTGAGTCAATCGAACGCAGGTGGCTAGACATAGTGCGGTCCTCCCCCGGCGCCGTGTCTGTCCCCCGAGCTACTCTTGGTCAGTCTGTTGAGCACCTCCCGCTGGGAGAATTCCCTGCAGTCCACTGGATCTCTTCCGGTAACAATCGGGAAGACCAAACCGTCATATGTTGAATCATTTTTCGTAGCGTCAGCTGTACACTGAAAGTGCTCTTGAACAACTTCGATGCTCAGTGGGCATTGCTCGCCTTCATTAGCGGTTACCCACCGCATCGCACGCCGTTTTTGACTGGCGTAAATGCTGCGGGTGCGGTGTTGGGGCCGTTTCCTTCCTGGATCAGTCTCGGGCGTATATGGGCAGTGTCTTGGATGCCAGTTATTACATCATATATGGCTTCTATTTCATCCCTTGCTATGGGCGCTGCTACTCTCAGGACGTCCGCGGCTCTACTGACCGTCTTTAGCACCGGAGCAGCTGGCCAGCCCACGCCGTCCGACCAGCAACACCCTGAGTGCCATGTCGAGCCGGGCGGATGAGGTAGGTTACACAAACCTCGCACCCTCTCTGTCCCCGCCGCTCGCTGCACCGCCCCGAGTAATCAGTCTAGCAGAGGACAATGTAATAGCGACCCCCTGCACGAAAACCACTCTGTGGAAACCCGAAGGGTCGTAGAGGTATTGAAATAGTTACCGCAAACGGCCCGATGTACGAAGTTATTACTGCTATCACGCATATTATACGCCGGGAAAACGTGCAGTCCATCTTCCTAGAAGGACTGCGCCGAGATCTGAGGGCGCTCAGCTGCGACCCATTTAGGACACCACCCGGATTGGAGCCTTGTGAGACGACGCACATTGGCGACAACGCTTCACCAGTAGACGAGACGAGAGCGGAAGATAGGCCAGCACCCTTACCTCGACCAGAACCCGGCCTAGCGCGCAACCTGTACGGTCTCCGACTAACTGATTCAGAAAACGTACGTTCTCCAACTAGTAGATTTAGAAGGTCCTTACAGGCCGTTTGTTAAAACGCTAGACAGTCCAGAACAGCGAGCACCCAGCGCAGTGATCGCGCACCTTGCAAGCCCTCTGCCGAGCTCCGACTCGCGCACGCCGCACGGTGCACCAGCGAGATCGCCGCACCACTGCGAAGAACTGCCCAACGTCTCTACTTACACCTCGCGAACCACCTTCACGCAGCACGACGTGCACTACCTACTAGATAATGCACAGACCCCTGCACATCTAGGTTTGATGGCCCCAAGAAGAGGGTCACAATGAAATAGTATTCTTCCCCGCCCTACCGGTTTTTCGATGCCTCTACTGCCCGCCCGACACTCCATCTATCCTCTGTCACAAAAACCTTGGTGAGAGAGTTTGGGCGATTCAAGAATATAGAAAGGGTATAGAAATAACCCAAGGAGACCCTACGTGAGCAGATGTCTAGATGAGGGGAGCCCTCGTCGAAGAGAACCCTCGTCCGAAAATGTCGGTTCCTTAAAGACTGAAGCACCATCTTTACAAACAGGCTGGAGCGCTGAAAATTCACCGTCGGTCCGGCCTCCGATAATACCAACAAGCTCCTCCGGCCGGCACTCGACGGCCAAAGGACGGTATAAATCCCCGCCCTAATAAATGAGTTCGCAATCTGCTCGATGTGCGACGCGCTAGTTTCCAGCACCGTCAAGGAAAGCACCCGCCGCTATTTCCTCATCAATCACATCAAAAAGAAACATAGGGTACTCTCTCCACTGTTAATGTGCTGTGGATGCAATCGCAGCACCACTAGCACACCTAACTGGCAGAAACACTATAGAGAATGCCCGGAAGCAGCGCTCGCTCCCCCGCCAATCCCGCGCACTCCTAGCAGCCAGCTGCGCGCACTCGGGTTTCGGGCGGCGATTCCCGACAGCAGAACACGCCTCCAGCCATTTTGGGTCGCATGCTCGAAAAGAGAGGGCCGAGCGCGCAGACGCCAGACGAGTGACCACTGCGGCCCGTGAAGCGCAAGCCCTCATACACCGATTTCTAATAAATGAACCAGGCCCTCTACATCGCCTCCGAAAGGCATCTGAGGAAGACGAGGCGGCCCACACCGGCCGCCCCTGCCTTCCAAGTGACCACCCCTTCGCAGGCGGCAGGCCCGCCCTAGAAAATGTGCTACACTCGGACGACCACCCCACCCGGCGGCCGCCAGCCTACACCAGGAGGTAACTAGAGACCCTAGATTCAGAGAGAAGCGCAACCCGAACGGCCGTCGCCTTTTAATATCCTTTCACTCGAAATCCCCGCCAGGTAGCGTTCCGAAGTTTAGGACAAGTGATAACTTGCGGCGGCGATGGTGTAACTGTTAGCGTATCGGACTGTTATACCCAAGTTTGCGGGTTCGAACCCGATCGAAGCCGTGGATTTTTAAGGGCGAAAAAATCCTTATAACGCCTTCCTTCGGAGGGGAAGTAAAGCCGGCTGTCCCATGTTAGTAGATTTACTGCATGTAAAAGATCCTCAAGCCTAAATGACGCCTCTGAGCTAAATTCAAATCACCTGTTTCGTCGCCCAAGTAGGTAGTACCTTCTTTCTCCCATGGTTGGTGAAAGGAGCGTAGCGGAATTTGCGTGGTCAGACGGAAGAGCAGGCCTCATGGCCTGAGTCTCGCCACGTAAAATAACGCAAATTCAATTCAACTATCGAAGGCATTATGAGGAATTTCGAGTATATTATCATTGATTTTTGATAGATTGGTGATTCCTAACTTACCGACAATACCTTTTTTTCAACTGGATCGCGGCACCGGTGTCGCAAAGAAATGCGCTACTCTATGTATCTAGAGACTCTAGAGGAACGTGCAAGACTGTCCGGCGTCTGGCAGAGAGCGGGGACGTCACAAACCCCCGAGCATCAAGATCCACTGCCCCGGAAAGAGAGCCCCCTCCCCCTATGACGCAAGCCATAGACCGGTCGAGAGACGGCGGAGGAAGAACCGTGCACCACACAGCTGCAACCCACGAAAACCCTCCAAGGTCAGCAGAGCCGACCCCACCTGCCCTCGCGACAGACGGCCGACCACCGCCCAGCACAAACGAAACCACCCAAAGCGAAGCGCTGAGCGCGGTAACAGCGTATCCTGATGCCCCGCGCACCCAGGAAGCAGGCAAATGGACGGACGAAATTAAAATGCAAGTTAATGCCAGTGGAGTTAAAAAAAAGCACGTCATTTCAAGTGCATCTTAGAAACGCAAGTGATTGCCAGTTGAAGTTCGAAATGCAAGTCATTGCAAGTTAAGTTAGAAGCACCAGTCAGTTCAAGTGTCTCTTGGAAAAACAAGTGATTCCGGGCCTCCTACGCGAAACGAAAGCTCCAATCCCCTCCTCTGATGGTAACTCTGCTCAAAATCAGCTATGAGGAGCGGTACAGGGGCGATATTCGCACCAACCGATGCGCTTGCTCATGCGACAAAAATAAATGCCGTTGCATTGTCGTTGTCGACGGTGATACACGAGCCATCCGGGAGGGCGAGGCGATTACGCCCTTCTTTCTCTTCACGGTCGGTGGACTACGACGCAGCTGCGACCTAGGCGGCAGTCTGTGAAAATATTGTTTTGTAAAAGGACCGTTTGGCCGACTCGTGCGTGTTAAAAATCTCTTATCTCCTGCGATTTTATGGGAGATCGAGAGGTCTCCCTTCGCCATAGATGTCTTTAAAGAAGTCGCTGTCCTTGAAGGTGCACGAATGCCAAATGCAAAAAGAAAACTCGCTATGGCCTACCTAACTGTGCGGTATTGAGTGCTACCCATTCCGCGTGTTGACAGCTGTGTCGCGGCGTCTTTTGAATCTTCTCTTTTTAGTGAAGAAAACAGTTTGGACAGCTGTCAAGAGTTATGGCATTGGGCAGGGTGGGTCAACCTAAAAAAACAGGGGTTGTGTTTTGAATGTAAGAATTTTTGGCGGCGCCTCGATGCGGCGTAGATACGTGACGACCTGCTTCTTCGAGGTCGTATTGCTAAAAAAATAGACCATCGCACGCAGGGGGTAGAAGATACTAAAAATCTGCCCGCTTTCTATTGTCGAGGCAGCAGTGAAGAGGGCGGGCTGGGCTTGTGAGGGACAGGAATCGCTATGAATGGGCGCGCTTCGCGCCGAATGGTTTAACTATTAACATCGGGGATGGAGTTGATCGGGCCCGTTCTCGAAGGGTGTAACGTTACACGTATTACTGATAAATGTAAATCCCGCTAGCTCGGTCGACGGGTTCATATGAAACAATTGTTGCTACTTACTCCGCAACCAATTACTCAATCTGCCATCCATACGGAGTGGCGAGGAATCTGAAAATAATTCTGAAATGTCTACCCAAGGATTGCATGTAATGGCAAATGAGAATCAGCTTTCTTTCAAACTATGAATTATAATTTATTATGCATGCCAAAGTTATCATCTATAATTGATTATTACATTTCATCGTTAGGTCACGACAATTTTTCTCGTTATTGCAATATCAGCGTTATAGAACCTTTTATCCTTTCTTGCCTCTTCACGCGCACGTCGCTCGATGTCGCCACGTAGAGTAGACCAATCTTGTTGAAGTCCACGATGATCAACGACCAAGTCGAAACTTCCTCCAACCACTTCACAAGCACTGCCTATACTCTTCGTCTTGCGCCTCAGGTGGGCAGCTATTTCAAACTGATTACTTTTTCCAAGTAGGAATAATATCCCTTTAATATTATTTTCTATCCCCTAACCTAGCAATTCACAATTCACTGGTAAAATTTCTAAGTCAAGTCTTGTAACTTCACCGCGAAAATATTCGAAGTTCACTTTCCAGTTCACTCATGAAAATATTACAAGTCCGAGTTTGCGATGGTACAACACGTATATTTTACAAGTTCTAGTTGCACACCTACTGCGGAAATATTGTAAGTTCAAGTTCAATGTTCACTCTCACGAAATATCCCGATTTGATAATTAACCTCAAGAGAAAAACGCGCAAGCGATCTGCTCACCATTGTTTCGCGTTGCTACGGTGCCTCCTGTGTGTTTACCGTACAGCTCTCCCGGTTACTAAGGTGCCCCTCGCACCTGTCTCAGGACGAACTCGCGTTGTTATGGTGTCATCTGCGTATCTGCACCATAGAAACCCACGTCTTTTGCAATATCTACAACATTTCAACTTTTATTCGCCTCAATAAAATGTCCGTCATTTTTGGTATGTCACAACTTCCCTCCTCCTAAGCGTCATTATTTATTTCTATATGCTCGTGCCTCTTATCTTCCTTAAATTTTCGTGGATTGTTATTTCCTATTTACTTATTCGCTGGTTTCGTGCTATTTCTCCTATCATCCTTTCCCTCTGGACAATAACTTCTTTGATTCCCATTATTATCAAGAAATTTCCCTATCCCATTAGTAATAGATTTCATGGTCCTACCTCCGTTATTTGATCGCTCATACTCGCCACTTAATGTTTGATCAAAACGACTTAATCTCTCGACTAGATCCTCGGAGTTTCTCGGCATCGAATTCCACAATAAATTTTGAATACCGGTCGGTAACTGACGAATGATTATTCTTATTATTTCGCCCATGTCCGCCCTCTCTTCACAAGCTTCAAACGCCGCTATTTTCCGCGTCGCAAAATCGCACCGCTGATACCGTACCACTCTTTCGACACCTTTCCCCCATTAACCGATATTTTTTATTCAAACTTATGACTCTCATTCTAATATCTCTTTAGATACTTTTCTTTCCATTTTGTCGGTTCCGGAACTAATGATTTTAGTCTATGATGGGCCTTCGCCGACATTGCCTGTTCAACAACATGCAGTTTTGAGCAAGGAGGTGGATGGGTATGACTTCAGCTACCACCAGCACCGCTGCTTCGGTTACGGTCTTGTAGGAGCAAGCAACTCTCAGAGCTCCTTTCCTCTGTACCGCACTCAAGCGCCGTCTGATATATTCTTTTGCGAGTAGGCTACATCTTCCCAAATCTCTAATCCATTATAAATGAAAGAGTGAATTACAAAAGTAAGGAATTGCTGTTTGCTCGTTCTTGGCCCTCTGACGTTTGCTCAGTATACCGGACACTTCGATACTGCACGGAGAGAAATGTTATGGTACAGTGAACAATACATGTTTAGTAAGCATTCATACAGTAAATACAATTATTCGTGAGGTCAAATTTAATAACAGGCTTTGGTTTCGTTTAGTACATCAGACAATTCAAAATTGTAAGTGAATGTACAAATTGAATGTTCACTTTTACTATGCGTGTTTCGTAGATAAAACTATTCTGTGATTTTTACATCTCGTGTCGTCACAGTCACTAAACGCTGTTTAGTAAATTCAAAGAACAGGAAGGAAGCATAGGGGTGTTAGCATAGAGGCTGTGCAGCTCTCTCAGCTTTCCCGCGTTTTCATAAATCTGACTTGGAATGGTTGAACATACAGCACGTGCAGCGGAAGAATCTTTAGAGCCTCGTTTCCTTCTCATCGCTTCTCAATGAGAAGTTCTCTTCATTCATTATTCTTCCTGGTGGAGCCCAGCTGGTGTGTTCGTGAACGGTGAGGATTCTATCTTTGTGTTATATTATAGTTTTACTTTAACATAATGGCACACATAATAGTGTCTCGGATCTACTTAAGATTTGGGGATTCTCTGAATATATTGCAGCTTTCGAAAGTAAGTCGAAATTATAAAGTCATCAAATATTAGCTGTGTAGTTTATTGGTTAAGATTATAAGTACTAATACTAGAAGAGCAACCCAAACCCCGTTTAGTAATGTCCATTGCGACCTGTTTAGTAGATATGACAATACGGCATTCGTCAACGGAACGGTCTGTTTAGTAGTGCCCATTGCGATCTGCTTAGTAAATACGACTACACGCGGTCGTCAACACTATGATTCGTTTAGTACAGTCCACCAAACGCAGTTCGTTTTTGAGACCATACATGCATTAGTTCGTTGAACGAAACGGTCATTTCGTAAAAGCGCCTAAGCACTTTGTTCTACGAAAATTTACTAAACCGTTTAGTTCGATATACTACGTGATCAATAGCATGGACTAAACATTTCTCTCCGTGTGTATCTGCCGATCGTCATCCTACTGTTCTCCAAAGATGAGTTTGGTGTCCAGTGTGAGAACCAGGTACTTCAAGAAAGGCGTCATCCGAGTAACATCTGCGATCGGCGTTGGTATTTGTTTTTGTGTCAAGAGGCAGTGGCGAAGCTGAAGGATAATCTTATGCCTTAGAATTCCCCAATTATTTTTCAATAAAATGTCGTTAAGTGTGCCATTTTTCAAGTTTTTTTTACTGAATTGTTGAAGAAAATTATATGTTTTCGACTTCTTTTCCCCGCTTACGCGCCAGGGAATTAACAGTGCCGCAGAGATATACTCTTTGGGGCTGGTAGCTGAGCGAGGAGCCTGCCAGTGGATAGTCACCGGCTGCCTCTGCCGCGCATGCGCGCAAGAGGGCGCGTTCTATCTTCCTCTCACTCGCACTCACTGGGCAGAGAACCTAGGCTTTTGGGAGGCACTTGTACCTCGAAGCACGTCCACGTCTCGGCCAGGCAAATTCACCTCATCACCTGACGTTATGGGAAAGTAGAGTTGTTTATGTGATTTTTGTTCGTGTTTTCTTTACGAAACAATCAATGAAGCCAAAGGTTTAGTGTTAAAGAGAATGTCCCACTGACTACTAAATCACAAACAGCAATAGATCAAATTATAATTAACAAAACCACAACTAGATATGAAATAATAACGAATAATCTAGGTTACAGTGACCACGATGCACAAATTCTTACAATTACTAATAACATAAATACTGACACAATAAATAAAACACGCATGTGCAGAGCATTTACTACAGTTAACATAAAGTTATTTACGGACTACTTGCTGAAAGAATCATGGGAGGCAGTTTATAACGCTATTGACACAAATGAAAAATATAATTTATTTTTCTCAAAGCTTTCATTTCTCTTTAACGCATGCTTTCCTATTAAAAAGAGAAAATTAAACATTTCACGAAAAAGTAATACTTGGATCACAAAAGGAATTAGAACATCGTGTAAAAATAAACGTACTCTCTACTTTATTTCTAAACGTCATGACGTATCTCAAGATTTCCTTATCTACTTTAAAAAATACAAAACATTGTTACGAAAAGTCATAAGGCAGGCTAAAATCATGAAAAACGATCAGGATATTTTGAACTCAAATAATAAAACAAAAGCAATGTGGAATATAATAAAAATACTACCAAATCAACTAGAAAACCCGTAGAGAATGTTGTTTTAAAATATAACGATATAAATGTGAACGATCCGGCAACAGTGGCTAATCTCTTTAACCAATACTTTTCGAGAATTGCTGCCGATCTCACTAAGGGCCTTCAGGCACAAAATTCAATAATAGACAGTTCACCCAAAATTTTAGACACGATGTTCGTTTCCGAAACTTCTTCCTCTCAAAAATTCCATGAAATTCTCAAAATAATCGGTAAACTAAAAAATAAATATTCGTTCGGTTTAGATGAATTCCCGGATGCTTTGTTAAAGATCTGTGCGTATGCCATTATACACCCGTTAACTCACATATTTAATTCATCGTTATGTTCCAGAACGTTTACAGATATTTTCAAAACAGCTAAAATTAAGCCGCTCTTCAAAAAAAGGCAGCAAAAATGAAATTCAAAATTATCGGCCCATTTCTCTTCTATCAGTTTTTTCAAAAATATTAGAGAGACTTTTTTACGTACGAATGGAAACCTTTCTCACTAAACACGACGCGCTTTCAGATTGCCAACATGGATTTAGAAAATCAAAATCAACGGAAACAGCTATATTTTCTTTTCTTAAAGATGTCGCCTCATCATTGGATCAAAACGAGGCACCTATTGGATTATTTTTAGATCTCTCAAAAGCTTTTGACGTCATTGATCATGACATTTTACTTTCCAAATTACCTTCATATGGAATTCGTGATATTGCTCTAGATTGGTTATGTTCGTACCTTAAACAACGATCTCAGAGAGTTGAAATACCTTACTGGAATGATGGAACATTACGTACGCACCTTTCCGACTCTTTGCCCATTGCATGTGGAGTTCCTCAAGGATCGATTTTAGACCCTATTCTGTTCCTACTTTACGTAAACGATATGCCCTCGACGATTCGAAACGGAAGAACGGTTCTCTTTGCGGATGATACGAACATCCACTGCAATAAAGAAACCGTAAATAGTACAATATCAGATGTTTCAAATTGGTTCCGAAATAACAAATTAATAGTAAACAAAAAGAAAACGGTTTTTATGCAGTTTTCTATATCAAATACACAATTCTGTGCTCCATTGAAAATGAACAGTGTACCATTGACTGATGTTAAGGCAACAAAATTTTTAGGTCTCTCAATTCAGTCAAACCTTAAATGGAACGTCCATTTAAATGAATTGAACACAAAATTAAGTTCATTATGCTACGCGTTCAGAATTCTTGCAAATTCAGTCAGCCTTCATACTGCTCGTTGTGTATATTATTATTATATATTATATTGTTATGTTCATTCCCGCCTGAGATATGGCATAATATTCTGGGGAAGTACATCGTATTGCTCCCAGACTTTTAGATTACAAAAACGAATTGTACGAATAATAACCAAATCCCACCCACGTGATTCATGTAAGCCTCTCTTCATTAATCTAGGAATTCTACCATTACCTGTCTTTTTATTTACGAATCAGTGGTTTTTGTAAAAAATGACTTGCTCAAGGGCGGGAATATTTTTTCAGAAAATGCCGAAGTCTATTACTATAACACTCGACGTAGAAATCATATTCATCAGGTGACAGTATCAACAGCTCATTACAAAAAATTCACATACAATACATGTACATTATTTTACAACACTTTGCCAGATGACATTAAACGATTAAATTCAATAGAAAAGTTTAAATCCCAAGTGAAATCGTTTCTGCTGCATAACTGTTTCTATACAATTAGAGACTATACTGAGCATCACAAGAAAAGTAACATTAATTTTAACAATGATTAATAATGCATTAATTACCATTTGGACTGTATAAATGAGTATAAACTACCTGTAACAACTATTGTAACACAACTTCCTGGTCAATGACCCCCATCTCGATCAGGTTTTTCGTCTAGTTTCCCTGATCCACTGAGCGAATGCTGAGATGGCCCCTAGTTTTGCTTCTGGACATAAATGTAACTTCATTTTCTGTGCACGTCTTCTAGAATTCAGTGGGATATACAATTATTCAAATTATCGTTTCCATGTTGTCGCGGCAGGAAGTAATAAGAGCCAAAATTTATTGCTTATTTATCTTTGAAAATAGATTTTATTACATGGGAGTTTTTTTGTTGTTTTTCTCTCCCTTTCAAAATTCAAAATTTATTGCTTATTTGCCCTTGAAAATAAATTTTTTCATGGGAGTTTTTTTGTTTGTTTTTTCTCCCTTTCAAAATTCAAAATGTATTGCTTGTTTATCGTTGAAAATAGATTTTATTACATGGGAGTTTTTTTTTGTTTTTTTTCTCCCTTTCAAAAATTCAAAATTTAAGTAGTATATGACTTAGTGTAGGGATCACAGAATTTTGAAAATGTGCACACAATTCACTTTTCCCCATAGCACGTCATACGGAGTTTTTAACTGTTTTTTTTGACGTAAAATAAATAAATAAATAAATAAATAAATAGACTATTCGCTAGCCCCATAACTTCTGAACGGTTCTCGATATCGTAATGCTGTTTTCGTTCAACAATGTGAACTCATGAGGCAAGTAATATGCCGCAGAGATAGAAATAGTATAGATACGTATATACCGTATTAGATACGAAGAGACTATCATCAAAGCCGATATGACTATGAATGAACGTTCAAGGTCAGGATTATTTCAAAGATATAAAATTGTCTCTTTTAAATGATTGATGCACCTATAGGTTTCAATATTTCTAAAATTGTCATATTATTGAATTTCTTGACGAAAAACAGTTTTCCACCTACAAAGCGTCCTTTCATTCAGAAAAGTTTTCTTTCCTACTAAAACAGTATTCATTCTTTGACAGTTAGCGGCTTGAAAATGAGCTGACAAATGTACATTGATAATGCAAAATACATGGATACAGATTTGTTGCTGAAGAATTTGTTAGACAAATTGGTCGAGAAAAAATTATCAATAGACGGTTCGGTTGATATAACTCAGTCTAATTTTCCCTTTACCTACAGCATTATGTGAAAGGAACATGGTTGCATTAAAGAGAGTGAAGACATTCCTGAGAAATATCAGAATCTGTAATTTCAGTACACTGGCTATCGCGAAGTGTCTGCTAAATTAACTGTGCAGACAGCATTTTTTTAAAATTTGTTGCGTCTTACAAATTGACGCAACGCGTCTCCAAGTCCCATAAGGGGCGTTGAGCGCTTTGCGCTGGGGAGTAATCCTCCATGAACTTGCGCGGGAGTAATCCTCCATTACAAGTCTTCCCACGTCACGTCGCAGTCAGTTGTCAAGAGGACCGCCAGATAGAATCTGCGCGTACGCGCCTCCTACTGCGCGCTCCTGCGTTACTACCCAGCGACCAGAATTGGGAAGGAATAAGGATAGGGGTAGGGTTTAGGACACTTTACAGGGGTTGGTCTAGTCCTTGTGAAGCTGCGAAACTCGTTTTGTTGGAACAAATTTCACATGAGATTCGACGGGAAACGAACCCGGAGCTCAGTGGTGAAAGGCTAGCGACTTCGCTATGTGTCACGAGCACAACTATTTTTTATTACTATTTTTTTTAACTTTAAAGAACAAATTGACAACATTTTTGCTGAATGAGAAAACCGATGACTGGAGCTAATTTACAAAAAAATGTAAGATAAGATTTTCAGAATACCCAACTGCAAGACTGTAGCTTCACCACTGTCAAGAGGACGAGCTCCGTCCTCTCTGTAGCTAGGCCGAGTCCATGGTCTTCCAAGCATTAATATGTCTCATGCTTTTGTTCAATTTCCACTGGAGCTCCACGATTCTGCATGCCTGTATGATCGTTGCAACGTCATCAGCGCACCTCTAGCATCTTCTGGCATTTTCATGTGGATTGTCATCATTAGTGACGTTCCATGCGTCAGGTTCCAGAATCGATCCTTGTGCTACTCCCGCCTTAACGTCTCGGTTACGAGGACCGCCTAAGGTGTAATAGTCGAATTTCCATTTCCTTTCCATTCCATTCCAAGTAATCATTGAGGAAATAATAATAATTTATTGCTTATAGTCTTACACAAGTATCAAGCAAGATCAGGTTGATCATAAAATGTTAAATTTTCAATAATAGCAATTAAATAACTGCACTTACAATAATAGCTTTAGTAAAATAGTAAGTAAATTATGTAGTAGTAAATTATTACATTGTCTTACAGTAATAATTAAAGTAGCTTATAATAGTTATATATTAGGAATATAAAATTGTAACAGCATGTAATAAAAAATTCATTAATTAACATATTGACTACATTACCGTGAGATTGTCCCAAAGTTGAGAGTATGATACTAGTTATATGTCTTTGTTACTAAATAAAAATTGATTATGATTAATTCTTAATAAGAGTAATAATCTGTACACATAGAGTGCTACAAAAGTCAGTATTTCACACTTAATGTAGAAAAATTTACAATACCATCTTGATTTACTTTTAAATATGCTTCTGAGATACTTCTTTCATACAACCATTAATTTATCATTATTTTCTGCATTGTACCTCTCCATATTACAATACCATAGTGCACATGAGAGTGTATTGTGCCATTATAGATTAATATAGTTGGGTATGGTGGTGGTGGTACATGATTTTGAGGTATCTGGAAAAGTATCTTAAAAGAAATATATTGGAGTTAATTTTATTACAGAGAGAATCTACATTTTTATTTTAAGTTAGATTTTGATCAATGAATATTCCCCAAAACTTATGACAGTGATTCGCAATCTCATTATCAACTTCCACTTTAATGTTCTGTCAAGAGTATTAATGATGAAGTTGATTAGCTCAGTTTTGTAAACATTTAATTTTAATTCAATGACAAGCAGCTTTTTACTTCATTTATAAATTCTGTCAGTTTCATTTCTAGATGTCTTAAGTTGGGCAACTTATTAAAATTGTATTATCTGCATAAAAATTATAGAGAAACCAGAAAAACTTGGAATATCATTACCATGTATCAGAAAAACAATGGTCTTAACATTAATCTCTATGGCACTCCTATGGAAAATGTGAAAATTTGATTTATCCATAAAGTATTTTCAGAATGCTTGAAACTTTCAGTATAGGTCCAACTGTTTATGTCCTGTGAGGTGTGATATAATGAGGTCATTAACTGGACTCTTTATTCCAAAAATATCTAGCTTTGTTAGCAATATTTTGTGAGACACTTCACTATGAGTGGTCAATGAATATTTATGCTGCTTTTCTGCTTGCTTCCAAATTTGCAAGAGTTTCATGCATGAATTCAATGCAGTTGTAATGAAAAAACCTTTTCTGAAATCATGTTTGACTTATTAAGGATACTATTAGCTTCCAGAAAGTAACTGAATCTTACTAAGGTAGCTTTTCCATAGAGTTTGCTACATTCAGATGGAGGGTAATAGGTTTGTGATTCCTTTCATCTTGTGTATCTTTTTCTAAGAAAAACTAGCTAAGGCTAATCAGTATGGGATCCAGAGAGGGCCCATGGCTCTCATGTCCCCCTCCCAGGCCTAGAGTTTTCATTTATTACCTTCCTTTATTTGGCAAAATTGATTTAATTATTTATTTATTTATGTTGGAGTAATGTAATTGTTTAAAAAATAATATTGTATAGTATCATATATACACTACAAAAATAATATACAATATAATTTAAAATGTTTATTATTTAACAATAATCTATGATAGTCCCCTCCAAAATGATTGGCTGGATCCATCTCTGCAGCTAATGGTCTCACAATACTCACTGGGAGTCTGGAAATGTGAATGAAGAAAGATTTATTTTAGTAATTTATTAAACTAAAATATTAAGGGCAGGCTTATATTCTTAAAAATGACAGAATATATTTCATCTAATGTTGATGAATAACTATTTTTGAGCAAATTTATCAATTGATTAACTTTGGGTATATTGGTGTGATGAAGTAAATGGTATTTATTATTTTCCTTATGTGCAATAGTGTTGATTTCTTGTAAGCCATTCACTTCAAAAGTCAGTGTTATATACACGTATCTACTATTTTAGTAGATTCCTTATTATTTTACCATCCTGCTCTAATTATATGTATTTGTGTTTATGACCCTTTCTTCTGATTTACTTTACTTCATTCAATAAAACATTTGCATTAGTTCATGATTTTTATTAATTTTAATGCATGGTTTGTGAGCTTAAAAATTATTTTGTAAAACTTGCTTTTTAAAACAATTTTTTGTATTTATTATATTGTCTCTTGTAGGAGCTTTCTTTGATTATCTTAATAATTGTGTAACCCTACTTCATGTTATTGTAGAGTTTATCTGTCTCATTGAGAAGTTTTTATTTCTTTTTCTTAACTGAGTTGCCTAATTACTGAGCAAGTGGAACTTACATGTTTATTCATTATGCTGAGAAACAAGTTCAATTTATTTTTAGCGTTTGCTTCAGAATATACTCTAGTCCAACTCTCATTTGTAACATTTTATATAACAGTCAATTTACACATTCTGGTATCCCTAATATAAGAATACTTGGATTTGTCCTGTTTATTTTAAATAACTTCCGTATCTTCTTCTTCAAAAGATTAAAAATTACTTATTGGTATTGTTTGTTCATTGAAGTCGGATATATGATAATATTTATGTCTAATGTACAATTTTTTATTAATGTTTGCCATAATGTGATGAATGGCTTAGTTCATTTGTTATGTGATCCTTGTTTATTCTAGTTTCTCATTAAAGGTATCACAACCTGCCATTAAATCTTTCTTGTGATTGTTCTCTATGTCTATTTATGTCTCCTGTAATGCTTATTTTGAAAGATTCTTTTCAAGACTTCTTCAAATTTTGTGTAGATATCATTAATATCTGAGTTTGAAGATCCATGTATCCTTAAAATTTTAATAGTATCAAGGAAGTAGATTAATACCTACCTGAAATGACATCCATCTACATTAAGTATTGATCAAGTTAATTTCCTCACACTTTACGTTTTCTTTAAGAATATTACCCCCAATGTTTATTAAGATTCTACAGAAGTGTTAATAAAGAGTAATTTTCTAATTTATATACTTTTGGTACATTATTTCCAAGCTCTGTAAAGATCCATATATAAGAAGAAAAAACATCTTAAAAGAATTATTGAGGACAGAACCCCAAAGATAATGTTTAAATATCTTGTGCATGATAGGGAAAATGTAGAAATAGGTATCTAAGAAGAGGTGGTGAGATAAAACCACATCAAGACAAAAATACCACCAAAGGTTTACATCCTAAATTAATGATGATGTCCAAAAGTCAGTTTGTTACTTTGTTAGTATGGCACTTCTTCATTATAAAAATGAAATTATGATGAAACCAAAATTCTGCTTTCTTATGCAGCTTAAAAAATATTTTTTCACAGAAATATTTATGAATCATGAGTATTCCTGCAGTGAATGATCAAGTCCTTATGCTTAAATCTTATTTTAGCCTTGCAACTAAATTAGGCAAGTAAAATTACTGCTAATGTAATGCTGATGTTCTTTTCTGTAGTAATAATAATAATAATAATAATAATAATAATAATAATAATAATAATAATAATAATAATAATAACAATAACAATAATAATAATAACAATAACAATAATAATAATAACAATAACAATAACAACAATAACAAGAATAACAATAACAACAAAAACAACAACAATAACAATAATAATAATAATGTGCAATATTATTTCAAATTCTAAATGAACTAAAACGAATATTTTATCGACTAAATAATAAATTTAAAAAAATACTGATGAATATGCCAGACATTGCTTTATGTATCGTAGACAGAGGTGCACCCATGACTTTTTTGGGTGATGGTGGTGGGGGACAGGGGCTGCAGGTATACTATCCAGTTGACTTGATATTTTTTAAAGAATTTTTCATTAATGCTGAATATAAAAGGGATTTTTGTTTTGTTGACTTACAGTTAATATTTATATTGTTAACAATGGATATATTGAAATACTTCCGTGAGCATAGAAAATTAGTAAATCATTTAGTGCTTTAGTGAATGTAGAACATTGGCTTGGAGAGGATGAAGCTCCTTGGGTTCTCCTTTAGGTGCACTCCTGCTCACTCACTATCACTTCCTGTATTTAAATTACTTTGGTTAAATTACATGGGGTAACATAGCCTACTCTTTGCTAGAGGGCTATTAAAACACAGCAAGTTTCTATAAATCAGGAATTCTATATTAATATCTAAAAAACACTAATATGGCATTCATTTCAAATGTTCTAGGCTTCTTAAAATTCAAACTATTTATGTTGAGCTTTCTTAATATTTCTTAACATATCAAGAACGTATATACACTATTACCAGTGGCACACTGAAGAGCGGGAGGAGAAGCTCATGGGACTTCAGCTGCCTGCCCCTCCCCAAAGATAATGATACATATTAAAAAATTTAGCCCTGTTCACCAGGGCTATCTTTCGGTTACATGGGGTCCCGAGGCTCTCAAAGATTTGGAGTCCCTAAGTATTGTCTAAAAAATTTATCACATTTGGTCAGGGTTGCCATCTGTCCTCCTTTTTTAATATTTTCCTCCTGTTCTATTTCCTTTTTAAAATTTTAATGGAATGTCCTCTTTTTTGTTCTGTTGAATTAAAAATATACTGGCATAATTGTAAAGTAATTTAATTAAATAAAGGGACTTCATGTCTTGAATATCTACATTTTTACTCAAATAAATGGCCTGCATAATAGATTGTTAGGATTATTGTATATAAAATTTATTTATGCTTATTGTTTGCGGGATAACAAAGGTGAGTGCAGGGGTGAAGTTATCCAGTCGGAAGCATTCATTTTTAATGACGCAAAGCCTGATATGATTTTCAAAGACTATTAATGATTTGGAATTGTTGAGTACATTGTCTATACATTGTGAACTATAAAAATGTAAAATGTCCTCCTTTTCATTGCAATGTCCTCCGCTGGGAAAATATTTTCTAGTAACCCTGCATTTTGTTATAATTTATTCTGAAAAGTTAATATAAAAATGAAAATATGTGTTAATCCTTCCTTTTATGGTCAGCAAACGAAATGTTAAAAGATTATTAGAGGGACTCCCATTATTATTAGACTCCCATTAGGATTCAAACGATTTTATATTGCTTTTTCAACTTTCCATTAGACAGCAAGAATTCGTTGGAAGGATTGTTTGATACTTTTTTATCATCTGCGGGGACCCCCTTAATCATGGGGGTCGTCAGCCTGTGTCCAAAGATGGCCCTGCTGTTCACAAGAATTAATGTTGAAATTTTGTTTCATTGTGACATTGGAAACAGATAATGAAACATAATTGAATCTTCAATCTGTGTTATTCTACGTAATTATTTAATATCCTTTCTCCAATTTATAAGCGAATGGTACAAATTTATTTATTATTCCGTTTTCGTCCAATATATGTCATGCATATGTCACATTCCTATATTCCTAGGCAATTTCTCTTTCCCTTCAAGTAGTTTTATTTCATCTTAGACAACAGTGTAAGCAAAGTAAACTTCAATTTCCAAGTTCCTTAAAAAAGTTTTATTAAATTGACATTATGAAGTTTCTTATCCATCTTTCTAATCCTTCTGTTCTTTTTCAATTCTACCATCAATTGATCTGTACCGTTAAAGGTTAAGCAAAGATTTTATTCCAGCTAAATTAAGGTTTCATGACATTAAAAAGTCTCAATCATGATTAATTTGAAGGGCACACCTGCAAATAACAGATTTTTATTGTAGGGTACGAGACAGAATTATTATTTTTTCCAAAATTCAGTTTAATACACCGTTCCCATTCGACTCACGTAAAATCGTTCAATTTCGGTAGCACGGTAGAATTGCTTCACCGTGTCCGTAGCCAATTTTAACACACTGTTGCTATGTTTATAATTTTCTTTGTGTTTTTTCGCCTCTAGGACTATCCTGCAGAACAACAGTTTTCATTATTAATCCTTGTAGTCAAAACATATTTCATACACCGTGGAGGTCACGTCACGATATACCGGGTCACGGTGTAAAAAGTAATCGTGACCGAGCTTCGCGATACTTGCGTCCAAAACCACCGAACTCCATATATCGTAGTTGTATTGCAATAATAAATAATATATAGAGATATAATATTCAGAGAATATAATAGCGATAAGTGCCCAAAACGCAATTGACTGATGTTGGATTGTGCATATTCTCTGGTCGGTCTTCAGGTTCTGTCGTTCACATTGATTCAGATTTCTTATACTTTGGTTCACAGGATAATTACAAATATGTAAACAGTCTTAGACCTTCTAAGATTTCGACACTTTGTAGAAATTTATTCTTAAGTATTTAGATTAGTTATTTATTATAAATTTTATCTTTATAATACATTTTTTCGCAATAGCTTCGTTGCGCATAAAGGCCAGCATTTTGTACCCACTAGATTTATAAGTTGATGTAGATTTTGTGATATAAATATTCTTTGGTATCGTTTCAAAGAGTCTATATTTTTCAAATCATGTACGAATATCAACAGAAACAGTTGTGTACGGAATTCAGTTGTCTAGGAGAGTTGGGACGGGAAGGTGCTTGTGATAAAGAAGTCGACCGTGTATGTGTGCACGTCCGTGGTAGCTAAGTAGTTTTAATATGTCTGAGACAGTGGTTTCAGTTCATGTTCCAGAAAATTCAGTTACCTTTTCTGAGCCAAGTGACGTCAAGCGACCAACTCCAACTCGTTGCAAGCTTCAGAGTAGTGCTGGAGTCCTAGATGACGTCTCGAAGAGCAAGAGTGGGAGTTCTGATGGCATGCGTTTCCGAAAGCGGAGAAAAAGGGGGAAGTCAAAAAGGCGGCGGCTCAAACCATATTCAAGATCTTGGCAGGATCGTAGCGAGCCTGAAGAAAGAGAAAGTGGTAAACGTGTTAACAACGTTCGAGCTAAGTTGTTTGCAGGCGGTCAGCCTGTTGCGCCTTATAATACCACACAATTCTTAATGGAAGATCATAATGATCTCCAGAATTTGGACGTAAAATTGCAAGCGGTGACAACCAACGCTGATGGATCCAGTGTTCCCGTTTTGCAAAGGCCATCTCGTGCGCGAGACTCGAGTTTAAGTGTGGATTCGGATGAAGATTATTTCTATTCGTCACCAGAAGACGAAGGCGACTTTCTTTCCAAAGAATTTTCGAATACATACGAGGACTTGCATGCAGAGAGACTGAATTCAATGCCCAAGGCGCAGCTGATACAAGAATATCTTCAATTAGAAGCGAAAGTTGACATTTTGGAGAAAAGATTGAAAAAAGCTAGTGCTGATGTGAAGGGTGAATCTAGCATTTCTGACTGTGATAAAGGGGAATCAGGAAATGAAGAAAATAAGGATGGGAGTGGTAATACATCACAGAAAATTTCAACACTTAAACAAGAAATGGATAAACTTTACATGGAAAATGAGCAACTAAGGAGGGAGAATGACAGATTGAGGTGTTCCTATCTTAAGGAGAAATCTGTGCACACTGAATCATCTGTTGACTCGGAAAGTGATAGTACACCATCCTGTAGATGCACAGACTCGGAAACCTCGTGTAGTTGCAGTAGTCACTCGGAGAGTGATAGTGTTGGTTGTTCTACTACTGATGAAGAACGAAGTGTTGAAGATCAGCATGGTCAGA
This sequence comes from Teleogryllus occipitalis, assembly GCA_011170035.1. Taxonomy (NCBI): domain Eukaryota; kingdom Metazoa; phylum Arthropoda; class Insecta; order Orthoptera; family Gryllidae; genus Teleogryllus; species Teleogryllus occipitalis. Next base: position 103,214 of record BLKR01003153.1, read on the forward strand.
GTGATGCACCATTGAATGAAGAGTCAAGTTCAAAGCAGTCCTTGCATGAGGAAGAGTTGAATGCTGAAGACTGTGATAAGAGTGCTGAAGTTTTGAGGACTATGGAAAATGATGAATAAACTTTAGCTTTCTTTAATGGAGTCTGAAATAAACACTTCATTGTAAGAATGTGGTTTTATTTTTAATATTTTATCAACATTATTTAAACTTGTGTATACAAGCATTGAAAACAATGTATTGACAGAGATTTATACGATATTACTGTACAGAATGTGTAGTTATTAAATAGTTGCTGCGTCATTGCATGTGAATTTCTGCTGTGGCTGTGCTTTCCTTCAGCCTTATCCCTATCAAGAAAAGAAAGTGAAGTTGTTAAATTATAATTACATATTCTGTGAGTAAATAAAATGTATGGTTAAATACATTAATCTTTTGGCACAGTGTAAATTGCCATATAATCTGAGTAAGAGAGATATTGTATCTTCCACAAACTATAAAATTCTTTGAACATATTTTCCTGTTGTACATGTTACTTCCATAACTGCAATATTGAGTTTTTCATTAAAGGGGCCAGTTGCTGGTATGTTGTGTGTAAGAATAAGAAACAGATGTTTGAGAAAGGAGAGTATGTAGAATTTAAAATTCAACATCCGAAGGGATTGTCAAGTCAGAAATAATGGATTGCTTATTGGTTTTTGACCATAACAAACATTATTCAGAATTTAATGAAAGTGCTGAATTTATTGTTCATAATTGAGTTTTAGCAATAGCTTAAAAGCATTCCTTTCAAAAATAATAAATTTGTTTTGTAATTGTTTTTAAATGTTAAATTGCAACAAATAAAATTAATAATGAACCCATGAGATTAAAACTATGGAAACAAAACTTATGGCATAATGTCTTTTTGTTTTTCTCAGAATTATTTACCTTTAGTTCCATGTAGCATATTTTTTTTATTTTATGAAGTTTTCTTTAAACTTGCGTTTTTTTTAAATTTCCTATTAAAGTGATTATAATTTGGCTACTGAGTCCTATAAGTACTGAAATGTTGATTTTATTTTTTGTAGTAAATTATAAACTTAAAATTTTACACTGCCTCAATTGCTCATATTAGTATCGTTATCCCTTGTTTAAAGTACACATTAATTTTTTAATACTTTTTATTATGCAGGGACAGTGAAGAGGGTTTAATGTGTTGACTTTTGGAATAACTTGTCAAATGAAGTTGATGGAAGGTTTCTTTCGAATGTGTTACCAAACTGAAAATGTTTTTAATATAGTTCCTCCTTTAATATTTCAAGAGGGTCAACATACTAGCATGTGTGTTCAAATCAGTTGGTCTTACAATGAATTAGTTAATTTATAATTTAACGTAAACTTGTGAACCTTCCATGTATAAAATTATTGAACATTTTGGGAGCATTAGTATTGATACTGACAATGATTGTGTTATTAATAAGTTGGTATTAAATTAATGTTAACACAATTAGTTGGACGATTTTGTCATTAGTCATTAACAAAAGTTAGAATACGCCATAATGAAGTGCCAAGTTTGCGGTGGCGAAATATTGAACATATATTAGTTGAAGTGGATTGGACTTCGCTGTATAAGCTATTTGAAAACATATTGCCTCGGAATTATTGTCGTCGCTTTGTTAATTACTGCATGGTTTTAGAACTAGGTCTTTGCGATCTCGAATTTAATTGTTTCGATTTAATAATTATTACTCTACATCCTTATTGAATGAATAAGGAATACGGGAAGAAAAAGGGAAATAGTAGCTCATTTTGTTATATAGTAGTTTAATATGTAACTTTCCAGTTGACGCTCATTCGGTTGCGAGTGGACAACGGTTTGCGTCCCAAGGCTTGTATATGCCTGGAGTGTTACAGTACATTGTGAGAGAAGAAGAGTGTGGAGCTTTACGTGATTGAAGCATTCGTGAATTCCATCGTGACGAGGTTTCTAAGCAAACATACTAGCGAGAAGAATAAAACTGTTCAGAGGTATTTGCAAACGTTTAACAGGTCTGAAGATTCATTTTGACCATAACGGAAATTCAATACTTTTTATTTTTCAGATCTTTCATGAATCTTCGGATTAGTCCAATATGACTTCAGTAAGTTTTCAATTTTCTTACATGAATTAATTTGCACTGTATTTCGCTATCGGTGGTACATGATTGTTTTTAGTGGTTAATTGGATTGCTACCTGCACATACTAACTAATCTTGCAGAAAGCAAGGAATGGATGTATTTTCTACCGGTGGATTCATTCCTTTCGGTTAAATACATTTTGTTTTGAAGCTATTAGCGAGTTTGTCATTGTAGGGTAAGAAAATATATTATGTACCGAAATATCGTATGCTAGGTAACTGATTGTCTTGTTCGATATAATCATACAGAATTCAAACAATCAAAGTGGTTAAAAACTATTTGTTGTGGAAAACCCAACACAAAAAGTTGCATTTTGAAAGTGAGGACATACTAAGAGATTAACTGTTTTAGGTCATAACTTCCTTCGAAAATTTGTTATATTTATACCAATTACACTTGAATTTTAAAAAAAGGCGTTAAAGTGCAACATTTTTACATCCATGGGAATTTTTGTAACTTACCATAAAAAATGAGATTGAGAAAAGCGCTTTGTTCGCGTCAAATTATTTCACATTATATTTAGGAAAATTCACAAGTAGATTGTTACTACTCATTACAATTCTATATATTCTGTAGTGCTGACTGTGACTTAAACGTTTTCTGTGAAGTAGGAGATGGGATTTTGTGAATTTTCATATACAATACATTCTGCAACAAATAACTGCCTGAAGATGCCCAAATTTGTTTTCCAAAACGTTTTTATTGAATAAATTTTACAAAAGTTTCACGATGGGTGAATGAGAAAATTTCTGTGGAAGTTCTGGCATTTTAAAACAGTTTTCCTATGGGTATATGTGTTTCAAAGTGCAGTTTTTTTGCGATATACTTAAAAACAAAAAAAAACAACAACAATAGATTCAAGCCATTTCAATCATCTAAAAAGCGAGGGACTCTACATGTGTTGTGTTACCTATAATTTTTAAAAGACCAGTTATTTGTATTTTTCAATTTTTTATGCAAGTTTCTAGGAAACACTATGGTAAGTACCAGTTTTGTAATTGTGACCTGGAACTGGTTATGGATTTAATCTACAGGTACCAATTAATTGTAGAAAAATATACCAGATGTAACTGATATTGTTTTAAATGTGTATTAAAATGACACAAATATCATAGATCTGCATCTTCTGGTGGAATTAAATGGAGTAAAATACTGTTTTGTGGTTGAAATAGGATTATTGTAGATTAATCAAGATTTGTTATGAACTGCTTGCATACTTCTGTTCATAGTGTTGCATTTGCTAATTTATTTGAGACTACAATCTCAATCAGTGTTACTTGAAACTTCATAATAAAAGATGTACATATTTGAACCCTTTTTTCGACAAATGGAGGTTGCTAGATAGGTTTAATATCTTTAAATATTTTTATAAGACAAGGTTATTATACGATACATCTTCTACAATAAACAAATCAACCAATTTTTTCAAGATTGAAAGGACCAATAAGTGCAAAAAGTTCATTGGTTCTTCCTTGAAAAATTCACAAAAAAGATTAGATTCTATCACCTTCAACAGGAGCAAAAGGGCCATTTTTTCTGCTCATTACCACTTTAAAAACTGAAACAGCACCATAACCAACGCATTGTATATAGATTTGAAATACTGTAATATTCCGTAAATAAAATTGGAAAATATGCAAAAAAAAGTAAGTTTGAAGGATGCAATATTAATTAAGAAAGTTACACATTAGTTTTAAATGCTTTGGATATCCCCTCATGTTGCAAAAACAACTCTCTTCGAACAAGTTTCAATTATAACTATTACTGATCTTCATACGTAATAATTGTGCTGTGAATGCTAATTATAAATACAATTCTTTTGAATTCAATTATGAAACTAAATCTGAAATGTATATTTATAAAAATCTTTATTATTTAGGCAAAATAGTCTGAGAGGTATTATTTACTGTACACATTTTTTTTTCATTGAGGTCTCTAAGCAATGATCTGAGCTTCTGTAGCACAGAAAGTAAGCTTAATGGAAATTGATGGCTTCCATGGCTGATGCTGTTTAAACTCCTAACTTTCAGTTTCTAAACATAATTCATTCAAATTGAAATATTCTAATGAAAATTTTTAAATAGATTTAAGATATTTATTTATTGATCTAGTCCCTATAAATGTTGTATGCGTTTTAAAACAAGCTTTTGTGTGTGTGCGCGCACACACACACACAAAAATAATAATAATAATAATAATAATAATAATAATAATAATAAACAAATATTTGTAACAACCAGAAATTATTTCACAATTAAATTTTAACGCAACATGCTTATGTTGTGTATTTATTGAATTTTAATTAACAAAAATTGTTTTACTTTTCATATTTTTGCTCTTTTAATCTTTGATTCTACCCAAAAAGGTGTTTTTTTTCCTGTATTTTTTTCTTCTTCAAATCGTCCATCTGTGAACACTACTAGCGCCTAAACCATGCGTTGGATTTTTTCAAAATTGAAGAAACCCTTGCCCACCTGGCTCTAGTTGAAGCTTTGCTTCTTTTTTTTTTACTTTCTAGCTGACTTTTTTCTCTCTCACATCGGTAGTATTTACATGGGAGGGGATTTCTTCATATTGTATTTATGAGTACATGTGCTTTAAATAATGTTGGGTAAAGTTTCTCGAAAACTCAACAGTTTTCTGCAAAAATTAGCTCGAAATTCTGCATTTTCAGAAACCCTCAAACGCCATTATCTCAAAAATAGCTCCAAAATTTTTCGTCAATTGTTTTTGAAACAGATAGTGCAAAATGCACTCTTCAATATGACATAAAGTTCATTTCGGTGTATTCTTGTGTTTTTTCAAAAATTACACATTTTTTTAAATATCTCTTACGCTGTTAATAAACCCATTTCCATCGATTTGAATTCATTATTGCTTTTGTGAGTGGAAATGTTTCAAACGACTTTAAATGAAGTATTTTGAAAACTATAGATTCCTGTGATGAAGAGCTTGAAATTTCGCATTTACAGTAATGCGTAATCACCATTTTCTTAAAATCAGCTTCAAATTTTTCAATGAAAATTTCTATTTAGGACGAGGTTTTTCTCTTCTTTAATAATCTTGAAGTAATATTGTGATTCCACTATTAGAAAACCGAAAAGTTGTGAAAAAATGTACATTGGGCGACAATTGATGGCGCCTGGCTAGAGGATGAGGCAAGGCTGTAAAGCCAGTCCACACCAAGGAAGTTAGAAAACTTACTACGAGAAAGTTTGTGCCATTCTGCCGCACCACTAGTTAATTATGTGAATGTTATCCTTAGAGATTTTTTTCTTTATGCAGGCTCAGAGTCAAGGCGATCAGAAAGAAAAAAAGAGGAAAGAAAGTATCCTAGATCTTTCTAAATATCTGGAAAAGAATATTAGAGTGAAATTTGCTGGAGGGCGAGAAGCTGCTGGTATTCTAAAGGGATATGATCCTTTGCTCAATCTTGTCTTGGATAATACATCAGAAATTCTCAGAGGTAAATGAAAGAAATGGTTTTCATTATTTATTTGTTTAGACCATCATGATTGTTTTCACCTTGCAGTGTTCTGACGAAGACCTGAATAATTCCTTTTTGTTTAGATCCTGATGACCCTTACAAACTAACAGAAGATACACGGATGTTGGGATTGGTTGTCTGCAGAGGAACGTCTGTTGTTCTTATTTGCCCAGTAGATGGAATGGAAAGCATACCAAATCCATTTGTACAACAAGAGGCCTAATACTTTATTTCCTTTTTCACATTATCTTATTTTCATTGAGTTTTTGAATGAAAATCTTTCTTCCATTTGTATGAAGAAATAAATTTTTTTTTTTTTTTTTTTGCTGTTTGTAATTTTATTGTACGTTTTAAGAATTAACCTCTGCATTCAAGTAAAATAATTGATAATCCTAAAAATGACACAATAATGACATTTAGTTAATGTCAACAATATTTGACATTAGCTGTCACACAATCTTCTACATCAGGTCAATAAAATTGAAACTGAAATGAAGAGTAAATTGTTATTGCGTTAAAATTTGTTCTCCACATTCTCTTAGCAATTACAAAGTAATTCGTCCTGTGATCGGATAGAAAATGTACCTTTTTTTTATGTGTGAGCCGCCCCGCCCCACCTGTCTTATATATGCCTACTCGAAATGAAATTTTTAACATGTAGAAATGAGGGGTTTTCGCGGTCCCCAGATAATAGATAAAAGCTATGCCTTACCATCCCCGCCCCGTCCCTCCTTACATACGCCTAGTCAAAGTGAAAGTAATTTTTAACATTTCGTAGAAATGAGAGGTTGCTTTTCGCGTTTCCTAGGAGAAGAAGAAAAAAAGAGCCACTTGTTTGGCGGCAATATTAGCGGTATTGCCGTAGCTCGCCCCTCCGCTATTTTAGATTCCAATTCCTCAATTTTGCCTTCCAATAACTTTCTCATTGTCGCTCCCATCTTGCAAGCTGTCTACTTTTTTTTTGGTAATTTCTCTCTACCATTCTCATTTAATCCCTATATCTTATTGTCTATCCTTTGCAGGTTTTTCTCGTAATACATTGTGGATCTTTTTAGAGCTTTCCTCAGTCTCTCTAAATGTACGTTGTATCCACACTGCGAACGTTTCATGTATGTAACCAATTCCATCAATTTGTTTAAAGAACTTCTCGACTTTGTCCACTTTTTTTAGTGTCAGTTTGCACGGTTTCAAGTGTCTAAATTTGAGACAGCTGTTTTTTCACTTGAGAAACTTCTGGCCAATTTCAGTTTTTGGATACTTACCTCAAGTGATGAAATGTGAACATTTTGTTTATCAATTTTTCATTAACTGATTCAAACATTGATTAATTTGCATCTGGGCTGATTAAAATCGGGGCGTTGTTCATGGAATTTTGTCATGTCTCATCCCGACGTACGGTAATTCGGTAGAATTGCGACGTTGTTCATCAAATTTAGAATTAAATTCACGACGTAATTCGTTTGAATCGCGACTTTTTTACCAGATTGAAATTTCAATCCATTCCAAAATGATCGCCAAATTGATAATTAGATCCATTCCAATAGTTGTTTCAGCAGGAGAAGCAGCTGGTAGCGCTTCGTCATCAGCGCCTTCCACTTGCACGGCCGAGGGGTCGCCCGCAGAATTGGGGTTTTGGACCTGAGGGTTATCGTCGTTTTTGATGTCTGACATTTTCACGTGGCGTGCTATTGTAGAAGTTTAAAACAGAAAAGGTACAGATTGTCATTCACAAATTGTTACATGAAATTACAAAAAGAAAGGTCCAAACTTAATTTATTGACAATCACTTGTGATAGAATTTAATCAACTACATAAATGACGTTTCGGAGGACAATTGCCTCCATCTTCAGACAATATTAAAAATTACATAGCTTGAACCGAATATAATTTACAACCTCATTATCGTTGTAACGCTGTCCTCATAGTAGAATGACAGGGTCTCAAGTACACGAAGCATGATGTCTCGTGGTCTACATTGGCTCCAGTATGTCAACCGTTCGATGGAAAGTTTGAGGAGGAACTCAATTATTGTAGAAGTGTAGTGTCTCATTAATTACGTAATGCGAGAGAAACAGAAATACACAACACAAAATTATAGTACCAAAAATAAAAACCAGAAAAGACTTAGGATAACACTGAGAAACTAACATGAAAGTAAAAATTACGTAAATAAAATCAAACAATTAAGTGACAATGGTATCAATTGTAACATCAAAATTCCTTATCAAAAAGAAATACAATAATTGTATCAAAGTTCGACCGTATTGTCTGTGATGGTAAAATTTAGCACTTTAATTTTTTTTTAAAATTAACTTGTCTCGCGTCGATAATATTTTCATTAGCGGCAATTTGTTCACATTATATTTACGAGGAAATAATCTTTAAACGATGTCATATAAAGTTTCTCAAAAACTCAAAAGTTGTCTGTGAAAACGAATTCCGCATTTTCAGAAACGCTCAAATGCCATTTTCTCAATAAACGGTTAAAATTTTTTCTTCAAACTCTTCGTACGGATAGTGCTAAATGCACTGTGTAAGATGAAATAAAAGTAATTTTGCTGAATTCTTTTGGTTTTTAAAAGAATACACATGTAATTTTCTTAAATATCACTCACGTCTTTAATATGCACCTTTCCAGCGATTTGTGTACGTTATTGCATTTGTGACTGGTAAATTTTTAAATTACTTTCAATGAAGTTTTTCGAAAACTCAAAAGATTTATGAGAAAAAGATTTTCAAATTTCGCATTTATCCTTACATTTTATTTTCTTAAAAACAGCTCCAAAGTTTTCAACAAAAATTTCCTTACAATGCTAATTTTACTCGTCTTTAATATTCTTAAAGTAATGCTTCGGTTCTACCATTAGGAAATTGAAAAATTGAAATTTTTTGTTTAAAAAATGTACTTTTGATGGCGATAGATTGCAGCTGGACAGAGGATGAGGCAAGATTGTAAAGCTGTCCCAGACCAAAGAAATTAGAAACTAACAAGAACGAGAAAGTCTGTGTCATTCTGTAGCAACACCAGTTTCGATTGTTGAGCTGTAGTTAAAAAAATAAAAAAAAAACATTTTTACATTTCACCGCCTTAAGTCACAGTGACTTAAGGTACCCTTTGAAAAAAGGCTTCAACAGTTCTGTGCATTTATTTTAGTGTTTATTCTAAATTTGTAATGAAAATTGTTCTGTTGTCCAAAACAAATGGAACTTTTTTGTTATAATAATGAAACCGGCATTGTAATTAAAATAACAGCTTCGCATTTATAAAACAGAAAAGTGAAATTATTATAACATTGAATATAAAGGAAAATATTTAGTTGAGATAACAGGTTCGCTTTTTTCTCTTGGAATCAAATGTCATGCGTTTGTTTCATTATAATTGAAAATCATACTTACAATATATAAATAAATAATAAACCATTTCACTCAACATAATTTGTATATTTTCAGTTTCTCCAACACAGTGTATGTTCACGCTAGAACTACTGGGTCAGAAGAAGTTAGAAGAAACGTCAGTCAGGTAGCGCATTATTTTGAATCTGTAGGTTTCGCAGAGTTGACAAATTTCTTCTTTTTTTGAAGATCTGTTCAAGAAAATCCTTTTAATACGTGGACAACGGCCTAGAATTGCCAGTTTGCCGACTGCTACCATAGATTACAAGCAATGCTAAAAAACACATGATTTTATCGCACCGTGGACCCACGAAACGTTGCTTCCCGAGAAGCACATATTTTTCGGCATTTGAAATATTTAAGGACGCTAGGAAATTTGCATTGGAAAGAATTTATTTCATCATAATATATGTTAATTCGAGTGTTATGACTCGTGATTTTAGGCAAGAACCTGTTAAATTTCTAAGTAAGTGACGTTTAAAAGCAATATAATTGATAGATGTATTAATACGGGATATTCACAATAAAGCTTAACATTATCCCGCGCGTTTTATAATACAGAGCTACATTTCACCAATTTATTAATTATCTTATTAGCTCAGCGTAATAAAATGATTGTTCGTTAATTATTAAATTTCTTCCCAAAATAGAGAAAAAAGTAAATCATTTATTATATAAATTTGAAGATCCGCGAAATGGAATATTAAAAAAAAATCCAAACATTAGGGGGGGCGCAGTTGCCCTCCCCCCGAATCCCACCTCTGTTTATACAGCACTCACTTCTATCTATAAACATTATAGTCATTGTCACTAGATTGTTTACAAAAAGTAAAATAAAATTATTTATTGATTACTTGATGCAGGAGTCATGGGAAGCGGTTTATAATGCTGTTGATACAAACGACAAATATAATTCTTTTTTTTTCAACTCTTTCATTTCATTTTAACACTTGCTTTCCTCTTCAAAAAAGAAAATTAAATATTTCACGGAAAAGCAATTCTTGGATAACACAAGGGATTAGGACATATTGTAAAAACAAACGAATTCTTTCTTTCATTTCTAAACGTCATAACGTATCTCAAGATTTCCTTGTCTACTTTAAAAAATACAAAACATTGTTACGAAAAGTCATAAGGCGGGCTAAAATCATGAAACACGATCAGGATATTTTGAACTCAAGTAACAAAACAAAAGCAATGTGGAATATAATAAAAAAATACGACCAAATCAACTAGAAATCCTGTAGAGAATGTTGTTTTAAAATATAACGATATAAATGTGAACGACCCGGTAACAGTGACTAGTCTCTTTAACCAATACTTTTCGAGAATTGCTGCCGATCTCACTAAGGGCCTTCAGGCACAAAATTCAATAATAGACAGTTCACCCAAAATTTTAGACACGATGTTCGTTTCCGAAACTTCTTCCTCTCAAAAATTCCATGAAATTCTCAAAATAATCGGTAAACTAAAAAATAAATATTCGTTCGGTTTAGATGAATTCCCGGATGCTTTGTTAAAGATCTGTGCGTATGCCATTATACACCCGTTAACTCACATATTTAATTCATCGTTATGTTCCAGAACGTTTACAGATATTTTCAAAACAGCTAAAATTAAGCCGCTCTTCAAAAGAAGGCAGCAAAAATGAAATTCAAAATTATCGGCCCATTTCTCTTCTATCAGTTTTTTCAAAAATATTAGAGAGACTTTTTTATATACGAATGGAAACCTTTCTCACTAAACACGACGCGCTTTCAGATTGCCAACATGGATTTAGAAAATCAAAATCTACGGAAACAGCTATATTTTCTTTTCTTAAAGATGTCGCCTCATCATTGGATCAAAACGAGGCACCTATTGGATTATTTTTATATCTCTCGAAACCTTTTGACGTCATTGATCATGACATTTTACTTTCCAAATTACCTTCATATGGAATTCGTGATATTGCTCTAGAGTGGTTATGTACGTACCTTAAACAACGATCTCAGAGAGTGGAAATACCTTACTGGAATGATGGAACATTATGTACGCCCCTTTCCGACTCTTTGCCAATTGCACGTGGAGTTCCTCAAGGATCGATTTTAGACCCTATTCTGTTCCTACTTTACGTAAACGATATGCCCTCGACGATTCGAAACGGAAGAACGGTTCTCTTTGCAGATGATACGAACATCCACTGCAATAAAGAAACCGTAAATAGTACAATATCATATGTTTCAAATCGGTTCCGAAATAACAAATTAATAGTAAACGAAAAGAAAACGGTTTTAATGCAGTTTTCCATTTCAAATAAACAATTCTGTGCTCCATTGAAAATGAACGGCGTAGCATTGATGTTAAGGCAACAACATTTTTAGGTCTCTCAATTCAGTCAAACCTTAAATGGAATGTCCATTTAAGTGAATTGAACACACAATTAAGTTCATTATGCTACGCGTTCAGAATTCTTGCAAATTCAGTCAGCCTTCATACTGCTCGTTATGTATATTTCGCGAATGTTCATTCCCGCCGGAGATATGGCATAATATTCAGGGGAAATACATCTTATAGCTCCCAGACTTTTAGATTACAAAAACGAATTGTACGAATAATAACCAAATCCCACCCACGTGATTCATGTAAGCCTCTCTTCATTAATCTAGGAATTCTACCATTACCGTGTCTGTTTATTTACGAATCAGTGGTTTTTGTCAAAAATGACTTGCTTAAGGGCGGGAATATATTTTCAGAAAATGCCGATGTGTATTACTATAACACTTGACGTAGAAATCATATTCATCAGGTGACAGTATCAACAGCTCAATACAAAAAATTCACATACAATACATGGACATTATTTTACAACACTTTGCCAGATGACATTAAACGATTAAATTCGATAGGAAAGTTTAAATCCCAAGTGAAATCGTTTCTGCTGCATAACTGTTTCTATACAATTAGAGACTGTACAGAGCATTACAAGAATAGTAATATTAATTTTAACAATGATACATAATGCATTATTTACCATTTGGACTGTATAAATGTGTATAAACAACCTGTAACAACTATTGTACTACAGACTCCGGGTCACCCCCATCTCGATCAGGTTTTTCGTCCAGTTTCCCTGATCCATTGAGCAAATGCTGAGATGGCCCCTTGTTTTGCTTCTGGACATAAATGTAACTTCATTTTCTGTGCACGTCTTCTAGAATTCAGTGGGAAATGCAATTATTCAAATTAATGTTTCCATGTCGCGGCAGGAAGTATTATTCCGAAGGACAACATGGATAAGAGCCAAAATGTATTGCTTATTTATCCTTGAAAATAGATTTTATTACATGGGAGGTTTTTTTTTTAATTTAAGTAGTATATGACTTAGTGTAGGGATCACAGAATTTTGAAAATGTGCACCCAATTCACTTTTCCCCATAGCACGTCATACGCAGTTTGAACTGTTTTTTGACGTAAAACAAATAAATAAATAGTAAATAAATAAACATTATAGTCATTACCACAGAATAATAACAATAACTACGAGAAGTTTGAGGTGACACATTGAAAATCAACAAAGTTACTTGACACCTGTTAGCGGCTGTCATAGCACATCATCATAATTTAGCACGAAATAGCAATAAACCAATTTAAACATTTTCTTTTAGACACACCAAAACTCGCTCAATCTGAACTATTCACTCACTAGCACACTTGGCAGCCAAAGCGTAGAATTATTTATGAAAAAATAGTGAAAGAACAAATATCTAAGCCATTCTCCCGAGAGCGCTCAGCGAGTCCACTTCAGCCCGCCCGGCCCCACCTTGGCCCGCTTGCCCCGCCACGCCACGCCACACCACACGACACCCCGCCCCGCCAAATTCCACCCCGTCACGCCCCATCAGACCCCCGCCTCTCCACGCCACACCCCGCCCAACCACGCCACGCATCACCACGCCCCGCCCCGCCCCGCCGCACCACGCCACACTCCATCACGTTCCTCCGCACCACGCCCCGCCAGACCCTGTCCCGCCACGCCACGCCCCGCTCCAACACTCTCTGCCACGCCAAGCCCCCGACCACGCCACGCCACACACCGCACCGCCACTCCCTGTCACGCCCAACTACGCTCCGCCCCACCTCGCCATGCCCCACCACGCCACATCCAAACCACACAACACCCCGCCCCACCGCGCCCCGCCCCGCCCCGCCACCAGCCGTCATTCAAGCCATAAATAATCTCTGCCTGGCCCCTTCGGCGCTTGTGGTGTTGAGGACTGAGGGAAGGGCGGCGAAGCCTGCGACGCAAGCACCCCTTCTCTTCCGTGAGGCGTGAGAGGGCGACACCACACGGCCCGTTGCGTCCCCTGGCAGTGGTGGCACCAACTTCGCATTTAAATCAGGTAGTGGCAAAATCTTTTTTAAGTAGGGCGCGCGAAATTCATAATCCTAATGCCGTGGAGCGCCTAACTAGGCGGGAAATTAATAGTTCTGTAGTCGGCTCTGGAAAAAAACGTGATAACACTCTTCCAGACTTTACACGAAAATGTGCCCCTGTAAATAAGACAGGAAATGTGGTTGATGGATGATGGGGCTCCAGCACATTTTAGTCTCATAGCTCGAGATGCACTGGCTGGTATCTACCATGACCGATAGGTGAGGAGGACCGGTTCCATGGCTTGCACGTTCTCCCGACCTCAGTTCTTTAGATTTTAATCACTTGGATTGCAATCTTAAACTATTGGTTTATGCAGGAGATACCCTGGACGAAGAAACTCTTCATCTACGTGTCATGAAAGCCTGCGAAACCATTCCACACCATTCGTGAGTATTTGAAATATTGCGAGAGTCCTTGTTTCGATGAGTGCATGTGTGTCTAAAAACAAGAGAGGGACATTTCGAGCACTTATTACGAGTTATATGTGTTCACGAGTTGATATGAGTATAATAACGAGAAGAAAAAAAAAAAAGGATCATGAGACTTACTCATACGAACTTTGTCTTCCATTTAATGTAATGAAAATTCAATAATCACGAAGGTAACTAGCACATCTAGTTCTCATTAGTGGTGCATTTAAGTGTGCTGCACATAATGTCTCTGAGTCCTTTAGGTAGCAAAGTCGTCAACAGGGCCTTGATAAGATGTGCGATTGACTGGCATTTCGAAACTGAAGTACTCTTTTGGTTATCAAAATGGTCGCAGCTCCCGTGAGTAAAAATAATTAATTTTTCAGTAAGTTCTCTTGGAAAACAGATTTTAAAAATTGTTGAGTTTGACCTTTTTAGGGATGATGTCAATTCTAAGTTTCCAATTAGTACAGGAATAAAAAAAAGATTTTGATATTCTGGATCATTTTGGTTGTATATCAAAATATTTTAACTTTTCCAGTGATAGGGTCATTACTCTGAAATTGTTTTAAGTGTTTAGGTCGCTCGGTGTCATGATGACATTTGAAACAAAGCATCATTCGAAGTATTTTCTTGGCCGAGATACGGGAGTGAGCTTAGTAAATAAGAAAGTAAATTAAATTTGTCTTTGCGGTATTGAATGTCGAAGAAAAATTGTTGTAATAAGAGAACACAGCGAAGTAAGCGGTCGTTCTAGCAGCGGCATTTGTTTAAGAAAGAGCATTGTCGTCTGTGACTCTATTGTGAAATGGTGGCCTAGCAGGTAGTCGCGGTACTTATGACATAAACCAATTTTTCGGTATCAAAGACCCACAAGACATGGATTCTGACCAAACAAAGTGTTAGAGGAAGTAATAGATTAAATGAAGGAATAAGAATTTTCCTCTTATTCAATATCAGGAATCTACAATACGAATTGTTCTGCGGAAAATCGCTTTTTTTCACTGGAGCATTACATAACTTTCTCTGCACTACATATGTAGCATGCAAGAAATTTCAAAATTGCATTAAGTTTTAACTTTCAATTACTCTGAGCCTGATTGCGCTATTTGAATGAAGCCAAAGGCATTTGGTAGGACTGTTAGAAACGTTTGAATAATTTCGATGGATTTATTGGCTATTCTTGACATGCAAAAAATAGAAATAGTGCACCTTAAATTTTGCTTTGAGGGATGGAAAAAGAGGCTAGGATTTTTTTTTAAGAAATCTCTATTACGAATCTACTGGACCCAAAGTTCCCACTACAGGGAAGGTCGCGTCGCGATCGTTTGTACCGCCAATAACGCCTGCAGCTGTTTTGCCACTCACCAAACGTCGCCGTTGGCCTCTGCCTTGAGGTTATTTAAAGAAGAACACTATAACTGACAAACAAAGCAAATATATCATTCGTGAAATCATGTAACCAATCGGCAAATGTTACCTTCTCCACATTCGCGGATATCTTGTTCCGTACTTGAGAATCACATATTAATTTGCTGAAGCACCTTACCCAAGGTTTCGCCAAACTTCCAATATCCTGAAGTCGCTACTAATTGGGGTTTAAAACCAGAATGTCACATTAATATTTCCTGACTACACTCAGGCATCCATTCTCCAGCGAACTCGCTCCAGACTCACTCAACACTCGTGTCCATAGTAACAGACGCTACATCCCTCAATTGTTCTTCACTACGAGTTCATACATCTCGTACCAAATTTTATATTTTCATTTCGTAACATTCCCATACATACTGAAACTAATCTCTTGTCATTAAGGGAGGCATGCCCCTCCCCCGAGGCCTAAATTTTTCGTTTACATTCCTGTATTTGGCAAAATTGCTTTAAATATTTATTTTCGAATTATGTAATTATTTAAACAATAATATTGTGTAATGCCTTATCTGCAGTACATAAATAATATACAATATAGTAACAAATTTTATTATTATTGTATTATTATACAAACATCTACGATGCCCCCCAATGATCGGCTGGATTCGCCCGTCTCTTGTTATGAGTTATGAATAAAATATTCGTTTCAGTGAAAATCCTTCGAAATATTTATGTCTTCGGATGTTTATGTCCGATGAATGTAAATGTGTAGTAGTTAGTACACTTTTTAAATGTTAGTTATTGTTAAGTAAGTTAATGTAAGTTATTGAGATGTGTAGTAGATAAACTTGGACAAATAAGCAAACATTATACCATGCAAAGAATGCAGTTTTAGGTGGCTTTTGACTTATAGCAATTTATGGTAGCTTCCAGAGTTATTCTCTCATTGAGCAAATGATGGCAACCAAAGTACAAGTGTTTTCAATTGAGACAGTGTTCTTTGTTCTTTGGGACACTAAAATATTTTAACTGCAGGAATATGGAATTAAATAGGACTTGGTGGAACATCTTTTTTTGTTTGTCTTAGGTTATTGATGAATTATTCATTTTAAAATTAAAGCTGATGGAAAATCAATATTAAATGTTCAAATCCCCATCGTATTTTTGGTTTTGGTAATATCTTCACAACAATGGGTCAATGACCCCCTCGATCAAGTATTTCGTCCAGTTTCCCTGATCCATTGCTCAAATGCTGAGATGGCCCCTTGTTTTGCTTCTGGTCACAAATATAACTTTATTCTTCATCTGTGCACGACTTCTAGAATTCAGTGAGAAATATAGTTATTCAAATTATCGTTTCCATGTTGTCGCGGCAGGAAGTATTATTTCTTGACGAAAGACATAATGTATAAGAGCCCAAAATTTATTGCTGATTTATCCTTGAAAGTAGATTTTATTACTTCGGAGCGTTTTTTTAATTAATTCAAAATTCAAGTAGTATATGACTTAATGCAGGGATCACAGAATTCGCTTCTCCCCATAGCACGTCATACACAGTTTTAACTGTTTTTGACGTAAAATAAATAAAAAATAAACAGAAGAGCGGCTTTATTAACAGACATGCATCAACTATAGGAAATAGGTTCTTTGCTTCCTTAGGAATTTTACAGTGACATCATATTCAGTATTTTCCATTACAATACTTCGGTTTTTATAACGTGGCGCTTGAAGGTCTGTCTTCATGCACGATGAATTATGGCACGGCTTTTCGTGGCTTTCTCGGCCGTACCGCTAGATGTCGCTTGATCTGCAGCACCACTCGATACGTTCGCGGTCATGTGACATCTAGCGCCAGAGTTCTGTCAGCCGCTTCAAATTGTATTACAACCCAACCACCTTCAAAATAAGGACGAAATCCTTCTTTATATGAATGGAACTTGAATATAGCCTACTGCTTCCTGAACTGTTTCGAAGATCGGACATTTCTTCATCGGAGGAAGATGGAAATTTAATTGCTCTTTTAGAACCATTGTTCTTGCGGCATTCTTTCTTTCACATCTTCAGTTCAAGAGAAAGGGGAAGCGGGGATAATGGGAGTCAGCCCTCAATTATCGATAAATATTGTAAACAACTTATATTGAAAGGCAGAAGCATAGCATATGCATCTACCGTAGACTTAAGAGGTATAATTATTTATTATATGCTTCTACCTACCATTAGTCATGATAACTATAGCCAATTGATCGCCCCAGCCACAAAGAAAGCTTACATAGACGATTATCGCGTTCGTGCCAGGAAAGTGATTGATTGTTGTTAGAAAGTGCTCTCAGAAAATAAAGTCTAACTCACGTGAACTCGGATATTTCTGGAAGAATTAAACATTTGTTGGGAGGGAAGTACTTCAGCAAATCATTTGATACCAAATGAGAGTAATTTTAAACATTATATAACAGTTTATGAATAGCTGTGATAAAAATGTGCTTGTGGTGTAATGGTGGTCAGTGATTCTCATTATCGCAACGTTACTGCCATTGCCCCACACAAAATAATTTATTGATCTGAATGAGTACACTACCATGTGTATCGTTTGCGATACACACGTAAATGTTTCGCCAGCCCATACGTATATTTTTGATACACACAAAAGTGGACATTTCTTTACTTTGTGTATCCTCCTGCAACACAGATACAAGCAAATCAAATGGTAGAATTATGTATCTGGGCTATCGAAACAAAACTGTGTTATTAGTCTGACGTTATGTATTCCAATATGACGTCAATTTCATTATTGAGATATGCGCGCTATCAATAAGATCGTAGACGTAGACAAAATTTTAAAGGAATTTCTGAGGAAAGGAGTTATCCAATAAATTGCTAATTTTAATATCGCGTTAAATATTTGTTTCCGTGACTTACTATAAGCTGGTGGAATAATATTAAGTTCGCCTGCATAAAAAAATCCCTCCCTTTTTTCTCGTTCAGTCATTATTTCCTGGTACTCTTGTGGTGGCGCAGTAGTGTACTCAGTATTACTCGTATGTTACTCATCATTCGTACCATTTGTGTTTTCTGGTATTTACCGGTGACTGACAAGTTTCTGAGGCGGCTAATATGCCTAGAAATCCGAAATTTCGCGAGTGGTTATCGATGAAGAAGAGATATCGAAACTTCTAGAAGAAGAAGAAGAGAGCGAAGTAGATGACAATGATAATGATCCATTGTATAGAAAGTGGAAGTTGTGAATCTGAATCAACCTGTTCAGAAAGTGAAACTACTGTTAGACAGAAGAAAATGATAGTCGGTTTGGAATATGACAAGCCAAGTCTATCTTTTCAAAAATTAAATTTAGATTTCGAAAATCTGCCACTCAGTTAAACACCTGAATTGCCTGGTAGTCCTTCAAATGAACCACAAGTAGAAAATACAAACTCAAGGACATTAGGCCGTCCATCACAGGTTGTATGGAACAGCGTGAATGGAAATCTTCATAATTTTGTGTTTGAAGAACCTATTGGTTTTTCCGTTATTTGTCGAGAGAAACTAGGCGAGAGTCCCAATCTCATTGACTTTTACAATTGTTTATTGATGATGAAGTATTTCAACTGATTAGTGATGAAACTAATAGGTACGCAGAGCAGAAAATTATTGAAAGTATTGTCAATGAACCTATGTCGAAATATGGAAGGGTTTCAAAATGGTATGACATGATGGATGACCCGATAAAATCAAGAATTGTTTGGGAATAATTCTGTGGATAGGATGAGATGCAAAGCCAACACTGAAAGACTATTGTAGTAAAAATGTGTCGAATAAAAAGTGTAAGTAAGGTAATGACGAGGAATCGTTTCGAAGCAATTTTAGCTACGATGCATTTTGAGATAACGAACGTTCACATGAAGGTGACAGATTGTATAAATTGAGACACCTGTTGGACACTCTTAATACAAAATACCAGGAGGCATATTTTGCTATTGAAGAGGTGTGCGTTGATGAAACAATGGTTCCATTTCGTGGCAGAATATTCTTTCGGCAGTACTGTCCAGGCAAGAGACATAAGTATGGGCTCAAACTGCACAAACTCTGTAATGAAGAAGGTTACACGTAAAGAATGAAAATTTGTTGGAAAGGAAGGTGTTACGAGAGGTGTTGGTTACTATGTTCTAGAATGCTGCAAAACTGTTTCTATACAATTAGAGACTATACTGATCGCCAAAAAGAAACATAATGTTTACTTTAACAAAAACAAGATATAGAATAATGAATTAGTTTACATTTGCATTGTATAATTTAAAAAAAAGACTCAATATACCCTGTAACAAATAATGTACTTCCGGGTCAATGACCCCCATCTCGATCAGGTTTTTGTCCAGTTTCCCTGATCCATTGAGCAAATGCTGAGATGGCCCCTTGATTTGCTTCTGGACGTAAATGTAGCTTCACTATGCGCACGTTTTGTTGAACTTTCCTTTTCTTGTAGTGGTAGTAGAGCTTAGGGTGAGTTTCTATTTTGTTAACAATATAGAAAAATCAAGTCTGTTCGTTTCTTTGCCATTAAAAATAAGTTTTCTATAATTTGGCAACGAAAATATCTAGTTTTTGAAATGTTAATCTCTCGCTTTTTAAATTTGTTGTTGTTGTTGTTATTATTATTATTATTATTATTATTATTAATCTTTCAACTATTAATAGTTAAATTATTGGGAAGGGATTCTGAAACTCAAGAAAGCGTGCGCAGATGATTTTCTCCCCTATACGTCACATACAGTTTTTGACTGTTTTTTGACTTAATTAATTAACGGAACCGCTTCTAAATAAAGGGCTTATTTTGGTACCAGACAATCATTACACGACTGTCATGCTAGCTCATGAACTACTAAGAAATAAAACATTTTGTTGGGACACTCGGAAATGGAAGGGAATTGAATCCGCCTTCCGTAATGAATGCAAAACTTCAAAAAGGTGAGATCAAAACCCTTCAGAATGGCACAAATGTTGTCGTCGGCGGAAGGACACACGCGAAGTTTTATTTTTAACAACATTCCTCAACCCGTTGATGTTGAAAATTATCGAGGAAAGATTGTGAAAAAGCCCAACGTGATAGTACCATACAATTCGATTAAAAGTTTTATTGATGTAAGTGATCAAAAATCCTCCTACTCTTCATGCTTACGGAGAAGTGTAAAATGGTATAAGAAATTGGCTTTAGAGTTTCTAACCAACACATCTACAGTTAACGCTCATGTTAATTACCAAAAATTTTGTCCAGATAATGAATTGAACATTACTGTCTTTCGAGAAGCTATTGCTGTTACGTTACTTGGTTTAGAAATGCATTCCACTAGTGAACGAATTGAAAAAGCGCACACATTGGTAGACACTGAAAGACGTGGTGGCTGTTACGTGCTATGCAAATGCAGCCAAAATGTATGGTCGGAGTTATGCTATTCGAAATTGTAAGCAAGTTAAGACAAAGTGTGGTGAGTGTATTGACAAACATTTTCTTTGCTTACAGTGTTTCATGGAAAATCATATTTGCCACCCAGTAATCAGAAATTCAATTTAGGGGCTGTATTTTTCTGCATTTTGTATGCTTTTACAATTTCATGTTTTTAGTGCTTTACGTCTTGATGTACTGTCTTGATAACGTTATTTTGTTTTGGGTGGATATTTTGTTTTTAATTGTTTTCATGTTTTGGGGTACATGTGTGTTGAATCAATCTTGCTTTTTGTCTTCACAACACTTCTTATTTTTTGTTACCCTCATGTCTTGAGTGCAGTCTCCACAGTGTTATTTTGTTTCGAGTAGATATTTTGTTTTTTATGTGTAATTCATGTTGTTGTGCTTGAGTGGGTTGAATCAATCTTGCTTGTTTTCACAACACGTCTTATTTTCTGTATTTTGTGCTTCTTTCGTTATTTCATGTTTTATAGCTTCATTTTTCGTTAGTGTGATCCACACATATATACAACGGAAAATATCCTACGAATCTCTTGTTTTTGTCATAACTGACTTACTTAGCGGCAGAAACATATTATCATGCAGTTCTGATTTTTGTAATTACAACACACGTCACAGAAATCACATTCATCAAGTGTCAGTAGCAACAACTTATTATAAGAAATCTACATACAATTCATGCACGTTACTTTACAATACAGAAAACATCTTTTCTGCTGCATAACTGTTTTATACAATACGAGATAGTACTGGCCATAAAAAATTAATATGATATATAATGCATTACTTTACATATGTATTACATGATTTTAAAAATTACTTAAAATGCCTATAACAAGTGATATACTTCACCTTTCTGGTCAGCGGTCCCATCTTAATCAGGTTTTTGATCTATTTTGAGCAAATGCTGAGATGGCCCCTTGTTTTGCTTTTGGACATAAATGTAGCTTCACCATGCTCACGTTTTGTTGAGCTCAACTTATGCTAATAGTGGTAGGAGGGAAGGCGGGGGTACGTTACTATTTTCTTAATAATAGAAAAAAATTAAAATCTGAAGTTCGTTTATTGATGCAAATAACTTTTCTACAACTCGGATGGGAAAATGTTTAGTTTTCAAAAGTTGCTAAAGTCACTTTTTTGAAACTTTTATTCATCATTCAACTATATATAGTTAAAATGTTGGGGAGAGATTCTGGAGCTCAAGAAAACGTGCCTAGATGTACTTCTCCCCATAAGTCACATCCAGTTTTATAATGTTTTGAAAATTTGAGTAGTTTTCGTGCAATATTAAGAAATAACAAAAACAAGAATTTCTCAAAAATGGCTCCACATTTTTTCTTTAAACTTTTAGTGAGGATAGAACTTAATGTACTCTAGGAGATAATATAAACGCCATACTACTCTATTCTTTTTTTTCAAAAATACAAAATTGTAATTTTTTGACATCTCTCGCGTTAATATTTACATTAACGGCGTTTTGTTCACAATTTTTCACTGAAGAGTGCATGTGGATTAAAAGAAGTCTTACAAAGTTTCTCGAAAACTCAAAAGTTTTCTGTGTAAATGAGCTCAAAATTCCGCATTTTTTACTAGTAAATCAAATCAAATCTTACACCGGAGATTTAAAATTTGTAGTAAGCAAAATAATACCGTTCTGTCAGGTTCTAAGACTAATGTTATTTATACGAAATTAGCTTCAATTTTAATATTCATAAATTATGCAACAAATCATTTTTAAAAGTACTTAATATGCCAGTTAGAAGTCCATATATGCAGTAACAATTGAAGAAATGCCCTCACGTGCATTATATATGAATTTCTCAAAGCAAAACTACCAAAACACAAACATACACGAAAACACAGCATTTTTAAAGGGCGTGCCTTTTAAAAGATGTCTGTGACATATGTTTAATGCCATCTACACGTAATTATACAAACTAAAATGTAGATGCCGTTGGTCAAGTACATGTATGCGTATCGTTACTGGTTGGTAAAAGTTCTTTTAAACTTCCATCAATTTCTGATAGATGTCGCTATAGTTCAAGTGTGCCAAATTAGCTGCCGAGGTTTTTCTTTCATACTAAAGAGTATAGGAACGTGCCTCCGACACTGAATTGTGTCGCATTGTTACAATCTTCATGCTCACGAATATCAATCAGCACACGAAAAAAGTCACGACCAATTGACATTGCCGAGATTTTTTGTGCCATGACACTTCAGTTTTTAAGAGCCATGATGCAATGGCAATATTGTGTCATGACGTACGTCACGATTTATATCATCATGAAAACGATCTTTAGCGTAATTGCATTAGTGCCAACTTTACAACATATCCCGACCAAAGCTTTTGGCAGAGCTGTTTCGACTTTGTGAAGTAGAATGTGCTGCACTCTATTGTTCACCTTTGAAACTTTTCAGACGTGGGCTTTTTTTAATGGATGTTGTGGGGGGGGGATAGCCGCTTCCAATGTGCGATTTATGAGTTGTTTATAAACAAAGTTTTATCGGAAGTGCTGTTTTAGTTCAATTATTAAAAACTGTCGTAAAGACATGGAGCATAATATACTTTGCCGTCTTTGTGCCGAAGAGAGAGATAGTTTTGTGAGAATTTATGAAGAAGAAGGACAGAAACTTAATCTAGCCACTAAAATAATACAGTGTTTACAAATTTGGGTAAGTTGGTAATAATACTTTACATTTAATATTTGAGGTGGGAATCTGTTTAAAATGAGCATTTTAGTTGTTGATTTTTTTTTGTATAGCAATCATTATAATGATGGCCAGTGTATTCAAATTTATGAAAAGTTTTTCTTTTTTCTTTATCTAATGTTTTTAGAAATATAGTTAATATAGTTTTAGTTTTATATTCAATGTTCCATATTTTATAGACAGTAAAATAAACTTGAAGTGCATTTAAATCTCACATAATGATTATTTATTTTACTTCAATTTCTTTCATTATACACTTTAAAAGTTTAGCTCAATGTTTCAGAAAAGTTGCTTTCCATCTTCAGGCACATATGGCTTTTCAAAACCATTCTATCAAAATTATTGCTTGAAGTTTAGGAAGTGACTACCTAATATTGATTGCACTTGTTGAACTTGCTGTGGGATATTTTTGAATAAAAAAAAAATCAGTGTTTGATGATTCAATCACTTAAACCAAAGCAATAATTTTGATAGAATAGATTCAAAAATCTATATGTGCTTTATGATGGAGAACAACTTCTCCAAAATGGTGTGTTAAACTTTTAGTGTGTTTAATGAAAGAAAGTGAAGTTAAATAAGTGTTCAATATGTGTGATTAAAATGTAACTCAAGTTTATTTGGCTGTCAATAAATTTCAGAACGTTAAAAATCCAACTAGATTGTTAATGGCTGTCTTATAAAACAAAAATAATATAGTTTTAGTAGCATAATTTAATACCTCTTTTGTCTTAGTTGTATCCGGAGGACCCCCTTCCAAAGACTGTGTGCATTGACTGCTGTGCCAAACTTAATCAGTATTTTGACTTTTTTGAAACCACATCAAGGGCACAACTTTCACTGCAAATTATGTTTGATCCTAAAGTTTCAAACAAAACAATGAAAAAGGAACTGGGGGTTAATGCTGCAAACTGTAGAAGGAATAGTCAGCAGGAAGCTGCCCCTACTGTGGAGGATGAAGAAGGAATTGCGTCTTGTGGAAGTTCAGAGGTACATAAATATTAAGGTAATGCATTATATTAGTGTTTGTTGATTTGTAAAAATATTCAATTTTAGGCTGAAGATGGTGAGGCAGAGCCACCAGAATTTGTGGAATGTGTACTGTCAGAAAAAGACAGCACATTGCAAGACCGTGAGTATTATTCAGATTTTGAAAATAATAGAGAGCTTTCCTATTTTTTCATGTTGTTGTTTTTTTAATGTAGGAATGGAAACTACAAACTTCTCAAGAAGAAAATGTCGTTATCCTGTTAAAAGAGCAGCGGGCTCTGCTGCTAAAAGTAAAGGAGCTTCCAAAGAACAACAAACTTCCAGAGAGCGTACGTCAGCAAAGGGAAGGATTTGCACACGAGCTACTCCATTGAATCAAGCTGCTAAGTGTGATGGGATGGAGCCACAGGAAAGCATGCCCCTGCAGGAACGGCTTTTGATCCAAGAGAGAGCCAATAACATAAAGGCCAAGCAAGAGGTAAAACAAGAAACGGAAACCAGTCTGTGCCAAACACCAAATGCAATAGATGTCTGCAGTGATGATGGGAAACATCAGGAAATATCTAAGGGTACAGAGGACACGGAGTTAAAAGAAACAGATCATTTGATGTGTAATGATGCTGCTAATTCAGGGACCTCTAAAAATGAAAAGAAATTGAAGAGTACTCGAAAGAAGCGTGATTCTAAATCCAGTGAAAAGCCTCCTCGTCCCAAAGCAGTGCTGGAAGGATACCCCTGGCAGTGCACAGACTGTCCTAGTGTGCTGGGTTCGTTGCAGGAACTGAGGCTGCATCATCAAGATGTACATCAACAGCCCCCCACTTTTAAGTGTGTGCAATGTGCAAAGACATATACTCGTTATCGATCATTTGCTCGTCATGTTAAACTGCATCGCAATCCTAAGAAATTCAAGTGAGTTGTGATCATCATATTTTGGTTAAAAGTAGTGGAAAGATGCCACTCCTCTTGAAGGTGTACTGTAGAGAACGGGAGAGAAAAGTAGGAGAGAAGCAAAATACGAATTTTCATCACTGTTGCCTTTGCCTTGCTTTTCTCTCTCTCCTCCCCCTCTCCGTGAAGTGTCCTTTGTAAAAAGGACTAGGTCTAGGTGTGGTTGTAATGGAAAGATTGTTCCGGAAGAGCATTATCATTTGTTCTCTTTTATTCAGATAAAATGTATCAATGCAAATCACCCATGCATATTTCTGCCAAAACTAGTAGGCCGTTCATAAATCTTCTTCATTCATAATTACTAATTTGAATCTCACCTTTTTATAAGTTGGCATCACACCAAGGAGCTAAACATTTTGTTGTATTAGATTTATTATCAACTTAGAGTCCAATGTGAATTTCATACTTCATATTTTTCAACTTCATGCTAATATAGTATACTTAATACACATCTTTTTAAAAGTCATTCAATCAAACAGTATGGTAAATATAAAATTAATGAAGATTTTCAATCTTTCATCAGAGCGAATTTGTTTGGAAACACTAATTTTTGTTGCTTAGTGTTGGAAAATAATTCAATTTCTTTCCACGTCCTGTCAGAATTGATTTTGCTCATTTGAAGGATTTTATGCATTGGATAAATATTTGAAAAAATTATGAAAATTAATTCCTTATTTTTGTATTAATGGGAATTTGTTTTATCATGCGCAGAAACCTTAAAACAGTAGGGAACAGGAAACTAGTGGTGCAACAATAGCACATATTTCTCACAGTATTTTGCAGAATTTTCAACAATTTAGAGATCAATGCTATTGAACTTGCTCCATTTTTATAAGTGTACTTTGCACTATCCAATGAAAAAATTTGGAGCAGTTTTTGAGAACATGGTTTTAAAAAAAAATATTAGTGATCTTTTACGGACAGATTTTTAGAACAGATTTCAGTGAACAAAAGACTATCTTCAATATTGTTCTTTTGGAATGTTCAGTTTTTATTTGCAATTTTCGAAAATACTGAGTTTACCAAAAATAGGACCAGCTCACTGTCTCTGGAATTCTTTGCCATGTATGAAGAAAAAATTTAAAGAACAAATTTGGAGCTATTTCTGAGAAAATCAACTTTTAAAATTGCCTATCACAGAAAATTATGCAAAAATTACCCGTGTTTTAGAAAAATTGAACATAAACATATTTGAAGATCCGTTTTTGATGAACAGATTTCATTGATTTCATTAAAAAATAATCAATCTTCGTGATTGTAGTTAAAGGAAGACACCCACGTGTTTTTGAACTTTTGCAATTTTCTAAAATTTAGTGAGTTCAAAGAAAATGCGACCTACGCCATTTCTTTAAGCGTCTTTTACGCTGTTAAGGCGGCTCCACACATTCGTTATTCGGCGAACAGCGAGCAACCGCTCGCCGAATCCCGAGTAGTGTGGATGAGTTACTTGCTATTTGCCAAGTGACGAACATTCGGGCTTCGCCCTACCCACCGCGTGTCGGTCTTTTGGACTCATCAAAGGGAGCGAACATTCGCCGAACACGTCAGCTGCTCGGGATTGGGCGAGCACTAGCTCGCTGCTAGGCGAATGCCGAATGTGTGGAGCCGTCTTTAGAGGAAAATATTTGGAGCGGTTTTTGAGACTAGAAAATGGTGAGGTTCGCAAAATCAAAACATTAGTTCAAATTCCAGGGACCGTGACAGTAGTCAGATCAATCGGCGAAAATCCTGCGTACCTTTAGCGCCTAGCGTAGTTAACAGACGGGCGGACGGACAATCAATTTCTGAAAATTCCTTCTCTTTGTTGGGAGATCATATAGCTATTTGACCCGAAGTTTTAATTGTCCATATTTTGAAGATATATTTGCTTTAAAAGAACTTGTTTTCGCACCAAATGTTCTATGATTTTTAACGAGTTTTACGAGTGATAACTGTGACTCATAAAAATGGACATTGTGGTATTACATTATTACGTAACCGTTACTAAGTGCGAGAATGTACTTCCTGTTGTAGGATTACTGGTTTTGAAAATATGGGTAATTTCCCGTAATGTCTGCAATTTCCTTAATTGCAAATTCGAATTTCCCGCACTTCTATTACTAAAATTATCTGGAGTTGAGTTATCAGGTCGCAATACAGCAATGGCAACACCATGATCCGGCAATTCGAAATTCGCAGAATAACTTTTCATTGCTGAGCGGTGTTTCTGGGTGTATGGAACACAATTTTCACTTGTCGAATTTGAGTTCAAGAATTACCTTTGAAATAATTAAGTTTTCATTACCAATCACAATACACCTAATCATTGGCGGATCCAGGGGGGGCATGCCTCCCCCCCCCCACGTAGAGTTTTTGTTTACCTTCCTTTATTTGGCAAAATTGATTTAAATATTTATTTTTATTTAATTCGATATTTTATTCAAAATTGATTTAAATATTTTTTAAATTATGTAATTTTTACAATAATATTGCACAGTATCATATCTGCAGTACATAAATAACTGTAACCACCATGAGTTCATGAAATGTGATATCATTTGGCTACAAAGTTTGTCTTAAGTTCATGAATTTCATGATTTATTGCATAACTGTATTGGCAATGACGTTCTCCAGTTCACGTGTTTTAAACAACTTGGGCTTAACTTGCCCCCTGATAGGGAAAAAACTAAAATGTCCAAAACATAACATTCCATTAAGTTTGTAGTTTCATCCAACATGATTCCCACATCTCAATCAATTGCTTTATCCTTGATTCTTTGTACGGTTTCTTGGTAAACATCCTCCATGTAGCTCAAAGGACAAAAATACACTCATTTAGTTACAAACTTGCACTCATGATCAACAGAATACTGATTCCAGTAAACATAAGAAAATAGACATGAGAGAAAGAGGATTTGCATGTACATAATATTATTTTCCATTGTTACAGGTGTTGATGGTATGAAATATGCATATCCATTGTAGCAAGCTATTTGTTTCGATAAATTGAAAGAGGATTTACATTAGTTAAGAGAGTTAACTTATAAAAATATGTAATTACATAATTATCCGGACCCTATTGATTAGAATAATTATCTCATACAGCACACAATTCTGATGTTGCATTTCCCAACTGCTTTGAGTTTTGTATTGCTTGCTTTGAGGAAGAAAGGAGCACTGCCTAGGAAGCCCTTCAGAAGTCTTCTGAAGGCGCTCTGGGAATCACAAAACCTACAATATGTTCACCAACTAATTGAAAGTCTGTGGAGAGATGGGTGGAAGTCTTGGAAAAATATGTTTTTTATTTTGAAGAAGAACAATTATTCTCTTTTAAAGAATCAATTACAGGAAAATACTTACCTTTTGAACAGAATATCTTTATGTTGATGGAATTCTTGTTCTAATAAAATTTAAAATGTTGTTGTTGGGTTGGTTTTTTCTTTTTTGTTTGTTTTTTAGTGCGTGTTTTAATTATGAGTCTCATCATTAATTTTTGAAATTTGTTTAAAAAAGAGTATGTGAACTTTATGGTGCAGATTCAGCATGATTAATTTTTTTTTAAAGTTTGTCTTAGTAGTGAGGAAGCAATGAGTGGTTATTTTACATCTCACCATTATTTTTTAATACTATTTGATGGATATTTGTAATTAATTTTGGTTTTATTGCAGGTGTGAAGAATGTGGGAAGTGTTTCTCTCAAAAGACTGTGCTGCAATCACATCGAACTGTTCATACTGATGCTCGGCCTCATGTGTGCCCACAGTGTGGAAAAGCTTTCAAACAATTTAGTTCTCTTTATTTACACAGCAAGTGCCACTTGCCTGACCAAGTGAAACCAAAGTTCCCCTGTGATATTTGTCATAAAGAGTGAGTTGTTTGTTTTTTGTTCTTATTTTGTAAGATTTATCACATTTGTTGCGCTACATTTTACTTGTTTGTTAATAATTCCATTTAGGATCTCAGTATCTGCTGATACATTTTTGTAAACACCACATTCAGTCAATTGTCTAGCACGAATTCGAGGACAATCATGAGTTTGCTTTTCTTTCTCTCTTCTCTACCCTGCCTCTTTTCTTCTTTTCAGCCCTCTCATTTTGGCATTATAGAGCAAGTCTCATTTTTGTTGAAATCCCTGAGTTTTTGAAAATTGCAAAAGTTCAAAATTTGTTTTCAACACCCCTTCTACATTAACTTTTGGCATCCAATTACAATAATGAAGATAGAATTTTTTTTCTTAATGAAATCTGTTGAAACATCTTGAATAAGTTCATATTTAATTTTTTCTGAATATGAGAACTTTGTGTGTAATTTTGAATAAAACAATGTTTTAAAATTTTAATTTTTTCCCCTAAAAACAGCTCCAACTTTTTTATTTTTTTAATATTTATCTACATTTGAAACAGTACAATTTTAATGAAATAGTTTGTTGAAGATAATGAAAAGGTCATGTACATTTTTTAAAAGTACGAATAGTTTTGTGTAGTTTTGTAAGTTTTTGAATTTCCTGCGCTCCACTTGCTAGCCTTCAAGAGATACCAGATTGGAATGCAACAAGGGCATTCCTTGCCATGAGATGGCAGTTGGATATTCTAAGTATCCTTCCCATTGTTGGGACATGTTATAGCTTTTGACACACTGCTTTAATTTCGAATTTGTATTGATATATTAGCTTCAAATTAGTTCTTCTACCTAATGTTCAATGATTTGTAATGAAATGAGTTTTATAAGTGATGATTGAAATGTATTAATATGGACAGAAATTGTGGATTATAATATTACATAACCATTGCTAAGTGTAGGAAAGTATGTGTGGTTGTAGCACCACTAGTTTAGTAATTCAGGAAAAATCCTTTCTTCTTTTCTTATATCTGTTGATAACTTCACCCATACAATAAAAACAACTTGAATTCATTCCATACTTTGGTTCCGAGAACTGTGAAATAAACTGATGATTTTAATTTTGCTCTTTCTTAGGGACAGCACATTTACATTTTAAATTTTCTATCAGGTCAGTTTGGTAGTCGAAATAAACCATTTATTTATTATCAGGTTTAGATTCTGACATCAAGACTATTTTCATGTACTTATAATTTTGAATTGTAATAAAGTAATATTCAAAATTATATATTAGGCTGCTTTTATGTTTATTTATAATAAAATATTATTAATAATTATCAACAAGGTAGATTTGAAATCAAAAATGGCAGGAAAATAATATAACTTTTTGTCACCGCTTCTCTCCAATGAGGAAATGAAGCATTTTTTTCATGTAAATTTACAATATTTTAATGCAAATTTCATGTTTTTAACTGGCCCTCCATCAGAAATATTACAGTTGAAAATTTGAAAAAAAAAAAAAAAAAAAAAAAAAAATCCAAAATTCCAATTTGTAGGAGGGAATTATTTTTAAGTGGCCTGCTATTTATCATTGATATTTTGCATAAAGTAACTACTCTGTTTTGCGTAAAAGCATAGAAAAATTAAAGCTGAGACACTATTTCTTTGAAAAATTACTCCCTGAAAATCGAAACTTGTTCATTTGTGTTCAATGGTTTTGGTTGCAAATATTACTCAAATAAAAAGTAGGTGTTTGGTGCATAAATATTACTTTTATAGGGCAGAGTTTACTGAATTTAATGCATTTTTGTTTCAATATCTGCGACAGCCTAGCGCTGAGTAATTTACTAAAACCGTAAATGTCTGCAAATGTGAATAATGGCGCATGTCTTGAAACAAAAATGGCCGCCATTGGTGATGAATGATCATTTTTTTCAGTTTTGAAAACCAAAACATAAGGGAATTTATATAGAAAATGTGATTTTTGCTTGGACGGTTTAGCGACAAATGCTGTACTACTGGACTACTTGAAATAGATAGAACGTAAAGAAGAAGAAGAGAGGGGGGAAAAAAATGCAGGCCATCTGACTAATCGATCTTTTTGTTGGGAACCTTGTCATTGTACATTTCTGGTAGCCATTATCGTAGGTAACACCATGAGTGCATTGGACATTTCTGATATGGCTGGAAATATCCAATATTGTAGTGGTATTTAATAATATTCCACAAATGAAATGACCTCCAAAAAGTTCCAGAATGCGGGAAATATTGATTGTATATTGTTCGCACTCGACAGCACTTCCTATGGTTGATGCAATACACCTTGTGATTGACCAGTAGGGGGTGGTGGTAAGAAAATGTGATAATTTTGTTGGGTTAGACTGTCGTGATTGGTGAGATACATAGTTAAACCAGAACCAGATACAGTCGACTCCGGTTATAATGAACTTCTGGGGACTAACGGTTTTGGTTCACTATATCTGTTGATGTCAAAATTAACTAGACTTTTCTCCACAATGATTGATTTTATTGATATAAAGCTACAGAAAAATTGTTCAACAGCACGTACTGAAAATTTCAATTTCTTTATTTGTCCTTAAAAAATCAATTATTTTCAATTGTTTGCTTCGTACATTTTTCATTAGTAGTTTGTCTAGATCCTTCTCCAGTGTTAATACTCTCTCTGTACTTGGTTCTGCATTGCGCTCTGTCTCTAAATATCGAAATGCGGTCTTGATACCTTTCAAATGCCTCTTGCACTCTCGGTCTCACTCTTCGAGAAACCCTTCTACTCGCCAAAAAACAACAACAACATTCGAGATCCAATTAATTTTCAGGACTTATTTCCTACGTTCACTATAGCCGAGGTTCAGGTTCACTATAACCGAATCTTCTTATGCTTATTTTTTAATGTACGTGAAGCGGGACGGGTGACAGAAGTTCACTGTAACCGAGGGTTCGCTATATCCGAGTTCACTATAACCAGAGTCGACTGTAAATATTGATAAACGTTATTGGTGTTTGTGACGATGGAGATTATCGCACGTCCTGTAAAAAAAAAAAACTGTCTAAACAGAAAAAAAAAAGTTTTGAAAAAAAGGCATTTGAAGATTTTGTTTTAAGAACTTTCTGATGCTGCACTAACAGGAACTGTCCATCTATATTTCGGTTTTTATAACATGGCGCGTGAATGCCTGTCTTCAAGATGGAATATGGCACGGCTTTTCGCGTTTCTCGGTCGTGCCGCTAGATGTCGATTGATCTGCAGCACTGCTGGATACGATCGAGATCATGCGACTAGCGGCACGACCGGGAAAGACGGGAAAAGCCGTGCCATATTCCATCGTAAAGACAGGCCTCCACGCGCTGTTATAAAGACCGAAGTATAGCGACATTTACCGCGTTTGCAGTTAGGACGTTGTTTAGAATTATAGAGCATTAAAAACGGAAGCTGGTGGCGAGGAGAGTTAAGTGAGGGCTTTGTGTGCTTGCTTAGCTTCGCCACCAAGCACACGCTGGAGACGCACCGCAAGATCCACACGGGCGAGCGCAACTTCATCTGCGACGTGTGCGGCAAGAGCTTCATCGCCAAGGGCAGCCTCGACTACCACATCCTCACGCACTCCGGCGAGAAGCCCCACCACTGTGCCGTCTGCGGCAAAGGGTGAGTACGCCGCCCGCCCGCCCGCCCACCCGCCTCTGCGCGCTTCTGGACGGGATCGAAGGTGTGTTGTATTTAGCCATTGCATGCAGGGCCAATTCGATCCAAAATAAATTTTCAGCTGACCTTGATGTACGCGGTGGCTAAGAGCGCTTCTGACTCAGCGCTTCGGCCCGAAGAGTCGCGGGTTCGAGTCCCGCTTTGGGAGTGGCTGTTTGTCCCTTGACTTATGTACGAAGTTGAGGAGGGCCTCGCGTTCTTCTGAGCCCAGATCAGAGGAGCCCGCAAAGTGTGTTGGTGTGTAGCGTATGGTCGAATATGCGTCCCATCCTACGACGTAAATCCTAACCGGGTGTCGGCAGGAAAACGCCGTAAGAGGGAATAAAGTCAATTGGTTTCTACTCCACTTATCTACGAAAACCATGTTTTTTGCTCTGTAATGTATTTATGCTTCGTACATTTTTATATAAAACTATTCATAGTATTTTTTACGAATTGTAATACTAATTGAAATAGAAATATTTTTGAAATTTCTGGAAGATATGTTTTCTTACACATTTTATTAACAACTTTTTTGGTGCGTGACAGTCTGCAAGTAAGCAACTTCACATTGCTTTGTGATCTGAGTTTTCCGATGTCCACAGCAAAAGGATTTGCAAGAAGTTCAATATCCCTATTCATGGTCTTAAAATAACTGAACATAGTATATTACTTTCTAATTCTATTCCAGCCGTCTTACGTGTTTGTGCATACTGTCCCATACAGAGGTAGGAAAGGGAACGATTAATCGCTTTGCCCCTACGTCATGCGCTTCGGAGCCGATGGCTTTAAGGCGTTCAACCGCCCCGCGCTCCCCTCCCGAAGCCATTTCCCCTGCCGCTGAGTGCCGTCCATCGACATCAGCAGCAGCTCGCGAGCGAATTCCTTTAGCGGCGGCGGTGGTGTAGCGGTTAGCGTATCGGACTGCTATACCCAAGTTCGCGGGTTCAAACCCGATCGAAGCCGTGGATTTTTAAGGGATTTAAAAAATCCTTCGTACGCCTTCGGAGGGGAAGTAAAGCCGGCTGTCCCATGTTAGTAGATTTACTGCATGTAAAAGATCCTCAAGCCTAAATGATGCCTCTGAGCTAAATTCAAATCGCTTGTTTCGTCGCCCAAGTAATACCTTCTTTCTATTGTTGAAAGGAGCGTAACGAAATTTGCGTGGTCAGACGGAAGAGCAGGCCTGAGTCTCACCACGTAAAACAAGGCAAATCCATGGCCTCATGGCCTGAGTCTCGCCACGTAAAACAAGGCAAATTCAATTCAATTCCTGAGCTCGCGCGCCGGGATCGGCTCGGGGTGGCGTGCGGCCACTGAGAAGAGCAGACCTACTTTAAATTTTAGGATACGTAAATAAGGTCATGTTTTGATATTCCCGGAACGGAAAATTGACCTTCATAATGCGCCCTTTCTGGATTTGATACGCTATCCGTGTTTCAGTACACTTTGGGCCTTTAGAGGAAGAATAGCTAGGTTCATATTGAATAAACAAGCAAAATTCTTGGATGAAGCAGATGTTTTCAATGAATGACATTGAAGTCACCCGTTAAAATGGTCTTCGTATTTACTGGCACTGGAAGCGAGTAAGTCATCTTCTAGCTCGTCTAAGATTTCTGATTTTGGGGAGATAAACTAGCGCCAGATGCACTTTTTTCCAGTAAGATTTAAATTAAGCATTCCGTGAAAGCATTCCGTGGTAGCAATTAAGCATTCCGTGAAATGGTCTTTATGATTCCCTGAAGAGTAAAGAATTTTGCAGTTAAGGTCGTCACATAAATAAATACTGACACCGCCGCTGAGTGCGGCAATGGTAGATTTTCTATCTGGTCTCCAAAGATGATGCCTGGGAACTTCGATGGCTTCATAATTTAAGTATTTTTTGAGCCTTGGTTTGCTAATGAGAAGTGCGTGAAATTTATGTTTCGTAACAATTTCCTTAGTCTCGGAATGATGCCAAAAGAGCGATTGTGCATGTAAATGCGAATCGTGAAAGCACGGAGCGCAGTCGACAGCGAAAACCGCGTGATCGCAGCGTGCAGCACCTCGAGCCGCTGGCGCTTGAGGTTTTCACGAGTGGTGATATTCTGGCCTTTCAGTTTCGCTACCGTCGCTATGGCTCCTGTAAATACCATGAATGGACAGATTAACCCATCTTTTTCGCTGCAGCGATGACTTCATCGTTGGCGTTTTCGCCTTCCTTGTTCTTCTAAGCAAAAAGCAAAAAGCAAAAAAAAAAACAAAAAAAAAAAAAAAAAAAAAAAAAATGCGTATCCCCTGCTGTACATTTCAAGCTGGCCTGTCTTCAGATTCAGCTCGGTTTTCAATTTTTGAATTTCAC
Source organism: Teleogryllus occipitalis (assembly GCA_011170035.1). Lineage (NCBI taxonomy): Eukaryota > Metazoa > Arthropoda > Insecta > Orthoptera > Gryllidae > Teleogryllus > Teleogryllus occipitalis. Next base: position 138,410 of record BLKR01003153.1, read on the forward strand.
AATCACGGCCGTAAGTTTTTTTCAACATAGCAGCAATCAAATTTTCATTGAAGGCCATTATCTCCTCCAAAATCTTATCCAATATATCAGTTAGAGTAGAGGTAAGATATTTCAAATTGGCATTCCACTGAGTCGCTCAAAGACCATATCATCTCGACATTGATTTTTGTTCAGAAAAATAACCTCTGTAAAGTTTGCCTGAGACAATCTAACCATGCCAAATATTGTGCTAATTAGTTTTGTAAAATTTGCCACAATCAACATAGTTCTTGTTACACCCTGCCATTTATAACACATCAGCATGCTCAAGTTGCAGGAAATTCAACAACCTCATATTCATTTTCATCAGGCATGTAAACTGCTATGTCTTTTAGTTGCATATAATAAAAACAATTTCCTTGAAATGATGGTTTTGTTAGATTCAGGTTTTGATTGCAATCTAATATTATAAAAGACTAATAAACAGATTAGCAATTAATTGATGGAGTAAAAGCATATCTTTATCAGGAATCACCTTAAGTGTTACCCACGATTGCACTGTTGTTTCATTAGTTCTAAAATCCAGAACCTCTGATTGATCAGTTCAAGCTAGTGGTTCCTGAAATTTTTCAGCATCAGATGCCCAAAATATACTTAGAAATGAAAACCTGAAATACTCCACTCATTCTTGCAAATCCTAATTTTAATAAACCTAAATTAGTAGCCTTGCTAAATGTAGATCTTTATAGTTGAGCTTTTATGCCCTGGTAGATTTACAGCAAAGATTTTGACTAATTCAAAACTCTTAAACTTGGATGGTTCTTTTCTGGTACATTACCTCCTTAACAGCGTCAAGTTAATCATACACTTTCACCAGACTTTCACTCTTCAAATACTGAAAGAACCATTTCTGCTTTACAAATCTCAAATGAGCTATTAAGTAAACAGCTAAAATTCCATCTCTCTCACCCAAGATGAGATTTTAGAAGATATCTCACCATCTGGTCTGAAACATTACTTAAGATAATTCTGTTTGATATATTGTGAAGTTGCCTTTTACTCTAATTTCACTCAACAATTCCAAAGCATAGGCTGTAAAAAAATAAATACCTCTTGAAAAAATATTTTCTTGTGATAATTAACTTAAGTAGGACTATGTTTCATTTATGAAGAATAAGAATTGTGACAGCTTGTACAGCCTGTTGATTCTACTATTATATCTATAAACAATTAAATCATTTTATTCCACATCATCCAGTCTAATCTAGACAGTTCCATCAGCAAAATAAGAGGAGTGTTTGATGACTGCAAGTCATCTAATGGTAAATCATTGCATGATTGTTTGCTGGACCAACTGTACAATTGGATTTATTTTCTATATTGATTTGATTTAAGCGAAAACCAATTGCCTTTTCAGAAGACAGCAAAAATTGTATCACCAGATAATTCATCCCAGCTCGAAGGCTAATACAATACATTCAGTGGACAGAATCCCTTGATGAGAAAATAAAAACTTTAAAAAAAAATAATGTTGTTACTTATGGTACTTCTGCTGTTGCCTTTTTAGCTATGTGAGCATTAAAGCTACTCGCTATTGATGAATGAATGGCGTTTCCATTGAGTTCATATATAATTGATACCTATGGTGACTATATTATAGCCGTTGCCAAAACCGTGAAAGAAGCCAGTGTTATAGTTAACAAATTATTGCCTAAAAGAGAATTTAATTTACGCAAAAGGAATTGCAATTCTTCTGAATTTAAGGCATTTATTAAAAAGAACACTACGAACTGTGTAATGTTCGCACCTTTGTCAACTCCGAGGTTGTTATAAAGATGCTAGGTATTATTTGGCAGCCTTCAAATGACCAATTCGTGATTGGCAAACCCCCCGATAAGAGAATACAATACCCCTATAAATAATCGTGGTTTTTATCATTTATTGCTTCGATTCTTCGACTCGATCTTCGATCCTTTGAGTCTTATAACCTCCCATGGTTTTAAATTGAAAAATCATCTTCACTTCATCGACGCCAGTGCGAAGTTACGGAGTAGAGTCTCGAGACATCGCAGGTTCCCGAAGGGGTGACCTTCTGGGAACCATGGTTACCAATGGCAGGGAGTTACTAATGGCGCTAATTTGACGAAAATATGAGTAATTTTCGCGTAACCTTGCTTGAAATAAAGGCATTTTGTAAACATTTTTTCTTCTCAACAACGGCACCAAATTTTTTCCTTAAATATTCCCCTTGCATATATAAATGGCGATAAAAAAGTGATGCTAGTATTATTTTCGGCGAACTCTCTGTATTTTCGAATATTGCAAAAAGTTAATATTTGAAAACTACAAAATTGAAGATAGAGATTTTTGCCCTAAAGTCTGTTCTAAAAATAAGTTCTTTAAAGGTCGTGTACAATTTTTTGACAATACGAGAGTTTTCGCCTAATTTATGCTTAAAACTAATGCAATCCTTAAATATATAAATATTTTTCCAAACCACGCCCAAAATATTTACCACAGAACAAGGAATGCTTAAACGAATGACGCAAATGTCATTTTTCTTGAATACCCTGAATTTTTCAAAAATGGTAATTTAGAAATGCGAGATAGTATGCAGTTGTAGCACCTCTAATTAAGAGGGGTGAGATGGAGGCCGAGACCTTCCGAGGCAACGTGTTTTGTGGGCGCAGGTTCAAGACGGCGCGGCTGCTGGGCAAGCACGCCACGCTGCACACGGGCGTCAAGCCACACCAGTGCGACGTCTGTGGGAAGCAGTTCCGCGAGCGCGGCGCGCTCCGCGAGCACGGGCGCATCCACACCGGCGCCATGCCCTACACCTGCGAGTTCTGCGGCAAGAACTTCCGCTTCAAGGGCATCCTCACGGTGAGTCCTTCCACGCACACTCTCACGCGGGCGCCATGCCCTACACCTGCGAGTTCTGCGGCAAGAACTTCCGCTTCAAGGGCATCCTCACGGTGAGTCCTTCCACGCACACTCTCACGCGGGCGCCATGCCCTACACCTGCGAGTTCTGCGGCAAGAACTTCCGCTTCAAGGGCATCCTCACGGTGAGTCCTTCCACGCACATTCTCACGCGGCCGCCATGCCCAACACCGTCGAGTTCTGCAGCATTATTTTACAGTAGGATTACCTTAGGATTATTTTACCAGAGATTGTGAGTGCTAAAACATGTGACTGTGTTTGCTTCAGGTATTATTGTCTTAATTTGGCTTGAAACTGAGTAGGTGTGTTTATATCTGTGCTGGGTTTGTCCTGTCAGTTTTCTATTTAAACAATAAAGAATAAAATTCTTCAGATCGACACCCTATTCAATTTTCCATATTCTGTTTCTAATTAGTATTGATATTTCTGTGAAACAAGCTTAATGACATTCCTTATGATTAGTCTGTCATTACAAGGTGAATTTCAGATTTTTTTTTTATAGGTTCATCGAAGACAGCATACTGGAGAGCGTCCTTATAGTTGTGCTGAATGCCGCCGGGAATTCACCAACTGGGCCAATTATAATAAACATATGAAGAGACGACACCGAAATCCTGATGATCCTAACGCAGCGAGTAATAATCGTGTTACATCAACACGCAGTTATCAGGTACATACTAAATTATCATTGTTGAGTAAATCATTTGTCCCAGTATAATAAATGAAAACTTGTTTCTTGTAGAAATAAAATTGATTGTAATATGTAGATTTTTAGGTGTTTTCTTGAATAAATAAATTGATTAGGTCGACAAAGAAAAAATGTTGAATCCTTCTTACACCCAATAGCTGTTTTTATTTATTTAAAATCAAGGTATTATATACTTTCAGTGTTGGAAACAATAACATAAATTATTATATAGCAATTTCTGCCCTACTAACACTTCAGCATTTACTCAAAGAAGTCCAAACCAGTTCAAATGAAGTGCATATCTGCAATTATTTCAATAGCCAGAAACAGTAGTCATTTTTAACTTCTACAAAAGAAATAAACATGAATAAATTTCAACTGTTACAGAATTTGCAACATTTTATACAGACATTCTAGTATAATTTCGCCTGTAAATTATATATCCAGAACTGAAGGCTATCTAATATATCACATTATCAACAAATAAAAATAAGATTACAAATATATCGATTTTTATCATTTAAATATTATGTCTGGAATTGAATAGAAACGTTTTATGAAATTAATTCTTCTGAAAGAAATAAGTTATCACAAATTTAACTTTTGACATCTTTCTGTGTGCAGTTTGAGAAACAATTCAAACTGTATACTTGTGTATAATTATATAATTACTATGATGTCATTACGTAATGTCCACTTAAGAACCATAACTTATTCTACACATTCTTCAACTCTATGTATGTTTTTCAAGATTAAAATGTAGTTTAATGTACTTATTGAATGAAGAGACAATTTAACATTAAAATGAATTAATAAAGCCTCCTTATCATGCCATCCATACTGTCGAACAATTCTGAAAATTTCAAACTGCCACATTGCGGCAAGCCATTGTATGGCTTGTCAAATAAAATGCGGGAAATTAGAATTTGTAATTTTGAAGAAATACACTAAATCATGTATATAAAAAAAAAGTACATTACCTTTTTAAAAAAAACTGATTTTTTTCTTTCAATCGCTTAAGGAGGAACTTCTTAAGAAGAACAAGTTATGTAATCCTACGCGGAAAAACGGCGCACTTTTTGAAGAGAAACTCATATTACGGGGCCCTTGTTACGAAAAAGTGGATAAATCCAGTAGCTAAATTTAGAAAAAAAACCTTTAACACATGGTGTAGCCAGAATCCATATTTTTATGGGTTCTTGATACCGAAAAATCGATTGGCGGCAAAACATCTGTCTGTCCGTCCGTCCCTCTGTGAAAAACGCTAGCAGCTATATCGTTCAGTGGGTTTTCTCCAAAAATTGGTATTCCTCAATCTGGCTGATGTTGCAGCCCCTTGTGTTTGAAATCAATATTTTAATTTTGGAAAGTACTTTACATCAAACCCCTTGGACATTTTCAAAATTTAAAAAAAAATGGCACTATCAATTTTGATTAAATTTTGTTATTGGATAATCTAAAGGTCATTTAAGAGAATGGCACAGGTCTAATGTTGGTTAAAAACCCTAATTTTGCAAAAATATGAGTATTTTTTGAGTAATTGGGTGTCAAATTTAATTGCTTGCTCTGAAAATCCTGTGCTTTGTGATCGTAATTTTAGAAATGTTTTGAGGCTACACAAGTTAAAATGTGTATATTATTTCATATTTCTTTGTTCATTTCTTACATTGGAGCTTCTGTTGTATGTTTACAAATTACTTTTTTAGAAATTATTTAAAAACTATTTAAAATAAATATGAAATGAAAGTTTTGAATAAATAATCTATTGCTTGAAACTTTGTAATTTTTGCTTGAAACTATTTAATTTTCATTACTAATGGCACCACTAATTTAGAAGAGTTTTCATTTAACAAAAATCTCTATAATCAACAGTGTACGTTTGTAACATCACATCGTCTCCTATATTATTTCAGTAGTATAGATCTCTTTTGTGGCTTTCATGCACAACTAATCTTTGTAAATGAGGTCTCTAAAGAAAGATAATTTCATGGAAATGTGACGTATTGCACTTTGACTTTAAAAATAAGAAGGATTTGTGTGAAGGAAAAAAGCGCATCTAAATATTCGTTTTAAATGCAAACCGCAACACTCGGTCAGCTTTCTTAAATCTGTATAGTTATAACTCCTAAACAAAATGTTCTAGGTCCTTAAAACCTGAAATTTTGTGGCCGAATGTCTCAAAGAAACATTTCTCACACTGTAATCTATAGAATGAGATATTATTAGACATTCTATTACATTTTTGCTGGTCTGGTGCTTCTTGATACTAGCCAACCTGTTAAGAGACATCCAGAATGTGCAACTGAATGTGAAATTAAACTAATTACTAAATATTCTATGCAACTGAATTGTAGGGTGTACCTCTCTGCTCAGAAATAAAGTTAAATAATATTGTACAGCCCTTTCCTGTATTTTCGCATGGATAACTTTACACAGCTTTCTCAAGAGTTAAAAGCTTTTCTTCTGTTTTTATGACAGTCAAGAAAAGCAAAGAGCAAAATGTCAAGGAAGATTGTATAATTACTTCAAATGTTTTTTAAGGAAGTGTTATGAATTGTTCCAAGAACATCTGTCAATAACACTGAATAGACCTTTATTCAAAATTGGTTTCAATCATCAACTTCTTTGTTGTTGTTTTTATTTGATTTTCTATAAGTATATTGAAAGTTGCCTGTATAAATTTTTTTAAACAAATAAACAAGTCTTGTTAACAACTTTCCCTCTTAATATGGAAATAGAAGGATAGAAAGAAATGGCAAAAGTTCTTGCATGGGTATGCTAGTTTTACAAAAATACAGAGAGTTTGGCGAAAATGTGGCCAGCACAACATTCTTTCCTACATATAAGAATGAAATTAAATAAAAAATGTTTTTGAGAAAAAACATTTTTTATTTTTTTGAGAAAAAACATTTTTTAGGAAAAGAATTTAGCCAGTTTTGAGAAAAAAATTGTTTATAAATATTTTAAAATGTGTATTTTTCACAAAAAATTACATAAAAACTACTCATATTTTCAAAAAATTGAACATTATCTTATTTCAAGATCTATTTTTGACGAACAGCTTATAAAATATAAAAACATGCATGTAAATCCTATCTCTAGTAATAACTAATATTGATTGGTCATTACTAACACATTGGATGCATTTTAAAAATTGTTAGGGGGAAAGGCAAACATCACTATCTTCTTCCACTAAATGTGTTTCGTGTAAACTGTAAAATAAAATATTGTAGTTTGTAGTAATTTGTTTGTATAATTTTGTCTCAAAACATTGTTTTATAAACAGTTTTAAAATAATTAATTATTTTTCATGGATTTTCTTTGCACATGTTGACAGCCTTCATCTGGCATTCCTGCTGGCGCTGAGAACTCCTTAAGAACTGTCCCACCTCAACAGACGGTCAATTCCATGACTGCTACTATTGCATCTGTCTCTCCTATTGGAAATTCATACAGTCTGAATCCACACAGTGCCATATGTGAGAACAGCAACAATAACAGCAATAGTTCTATGAGCCATATTACTATGTCTCCTCCTGTGGTTCCAATGGCAAATGCATCAACAGGCATTTATGGTGCTCAAAACCATGTATCAAAGATGGCTACTATCTATGGACCTCACGCCACAAGTGGTGGCATGAATCCTGGAGTCCCTAGCAAAATGCACTCTCCAAGTTCTCTTTCTAGTGTTTTTCATAGTAGCTCATCTATTGTGGGAGGTTTTGGAAATAATGGACATAAAGTGCCAACCATTGGAAATGTTTTTCATGGAAACCACCAGCCAGACACACAAGATTCTGTTGAGCGGAATATGGAAAGAACTCAGCCAAATAACCCTCTGATGGTTTCATACCATGTGCCCTCGTATGTATCCACTAGCTTGCCCATGGGCAGTATGGGTTATTACATCCCACCCATTCACCACACAGAGCCTAGTATTGACATGCTTCACAATCGTATGGGCAATGGCCAATTACCAGGGAACTCGTAGGATTTTAAAGGGAATTAAAGTACCAATGAATATTATTGCTGTAGACTTTGAAGAGAATGTGTGTTTAGTATATTTGTATTCGTGAGGTTGTGTCTATTTGATAAACGTTTTGCTATGATATAAAAATCCATGTAGTTTACATTTACAACGAATTCAGTGGTAGATATGTTTCAAATCCTGAAAAATGTCTAAAAATGCCAGATCATTCTTTAGAAATAGAATAATAGTGTTAATTGATACCCATTTCAAATGGCAACTGAAAGGAGATATTCATGTGTATTTATATCATGAATACAAAATAGAAAAGTAGATATGTAGTACATATCATTTGAGATTATCATTATTCATATCCCAACTAATAGTATTAGAGACTCAGTTTTATATTAATTTTATCTTTTATTAGTGAATATTTGTTGAATTATTTTTATATGAATATATATATGTATCAACTACAAAAATGTTTTTAGTGGAAGATTTATTATTTTTTAATATCAGAATATTACAGAGTAATTTTTTATATAGATGTAATAAAATCTTGTCTTATTTTTTGTCAATTTCATATGTATAATAACAGCATAGCGTATAAAAGAAATTGTGTTTGGCTTCAGTGCATTTCCATTGTTGGCGGTGCTTGTTTGAACTAAAGCATGATGATCGTTTCGGACGGATTATCTGGGATGAATACTTACTGTAACACATCGTTATTTTGAGATTGATTTTCTGCTGTTCCAGATTTCATTTGAAATGTAAGTGTGTACTGAAATTGAACTGTGAAGAGAGGTACAGACCTAGTGCAGACTAGTTAATTCTGAAATGAAGTTATAATTAATGTTCCAAAACGCCAACACTCTACGAACATGTTTTGTACTTTTTTTATTTTATTTCCAATAAAATTTGAATATAAAATATGTGTAATAACTAATAATTACCAAATAATCTTATCAACAAAGTTTTGAAGTAATAATGAACATATTTTTAAAATGTAAATGTAATGAATGATAAAATATGAAAATAGTATACATACATACATGTATGTACTATTAAACATTTGACAAAAAATAATAAATTTTTTTGAAATTATATTATGGTTTGCAGCTCTCCCACTCTGCTTCAAGAAAACTAGAATGCGGTAAAATATGATCAGATTACTTTTAATATATAAAGTGACTTGACCTTGACTGAGGGTTGTCCTAAAAATTCAGATTGGCAAGATAGAATTTTGCGAGATATATTAATTTACTTTGACAGAAAATTTACTTTCTATGCACTCTTTTTTATAAGATTAGAATAATAAAGCATGAAAAATACCATAAATCAATCAATTAATGTCCCCTCGCTACGCAAGTACCATGCTGCGGCAGTCCCATGCGTAACACTGAAGCCAGCACCCTTTTTCTTCTATATGCTGTGGTAACAGGTGGAGATGTTTTGGTGTTGAGCAGTGATCTCCTTTGAGAAAAAATCAGGATGTTAAAAATTTCATTAAACACATTACTTAAAAAATAAAAAAAATCAGATTGTCTTTAGTAGATTCTTATATTACTTGCCTTCAATACCTAATGTTACTGTGGTACATAATTAGGGTTGACATCCAAAGTGTTACTGGAAGTTCCATTACATTAGAACTTACATGAAGTTGGTTTTTAAACGGAACAAGATGCAACAAGTATCTTCTATGAAATTATTTCATTAAAAAAAAAGTATTGAGTATCCCTGAGAAATATAGAAAGTACATTGTAAAAAAATTATGTTAGTAGAGTCACCTATTGTGCAGCAATATCTATCATTTATGTTAAGTCAAGTTAAGTATTTGTTCATTTAAGGGGTGGTGCAGTAAAGTTTTCATGAGTTGTCAGATAAAATTTAGGACCAGGTGAAAGTAGAAGATTGTAAGATTGAAGGTAAAACGCAGTTAGATTGTTCCAAACAAATTGGAACGTGTCAGTTCGCTCTAGTCAGTCAATCCTGGTGAAATAACCACTTCGATTAAGTAGTCATTTTCGCCTAGAACCAATTGAGTTTTTGATAAAACAAAGGTAAATTCTCTCTTTTCAGCGACCACCTGGCTAAGTGCTCAACAGCCAGGCACATTTTGTAGATTGACTTTTATGAAGAGGTCACCTCAAGCAATTTTGAACTGTATTATAATAGGAAGTGGAAAAGTGTTGGAAATGACAGTTGATGTAATATCATCTGTAACAGGATGCATTGTCAGATTACTTTGAACAGTGGCATCCAGAGTAGCAGATCTAAGACGGGAATTAATATCTATTTCAGGTGATGATTTTAATGAATATATTAATGAAACATCAATACGCTCGCTTAACGCATTTCACAGCAGTTCTAGCTAACTCATTCTTCCTTTGTGTGGGAATCTTAAGAACTCTTGGAGCATGTTGCATGTGCAAATCTGATTTGAAAGATTGGCTAAATCCTTTGTCGGACGACCCTGCTGGAAAGTTTCTAAAGTTTCTAGACATGAATTGCATCTTCAAGTCTAGTTTGCTCATTCAATTCACTGAAGATGAATGTGAGTTTCTCATCTAAGAAAATGTGTACCAAGTCAAGAGTGTGTTTCAATGTTAGCTGAGAGAAAGCAAATGATCCTAAATACTACCTTGTTTAAATTGTATATTGTCATTTATTGTAACTAAAAATGTTAAAGAGAACATAGTTCATTTCATAGCAACTAGCACATTTAAATTTGATTTACACTTCTCGTAACCTCATAACCTTCATTAAGCAGCCACCTCTTTTAATGGCCAATTTTGCCAGAACTATTGGTTCTGACTTAGTAGATTTCAAGAGTCAGATTTCTGTGTAATTCGCACCAAGAATGTTTCTTTGGAATGAAGATAGGCAAGAGAGTGGTGTTGCACTGTTGCATACATCAGCCATGGACCATCTGCAGACTTTGGTTTGATTTTTACCAATTCAAGAAAAAAATTAATTTTTCAAAAGTAATAAAATTTCCTTTGTTAACATTAAATAAATTACAGCTCAGCTGTTGTTTACTTATTGAGATCAACAGTGGAGTAAGTTTCTCATTCATTGAAAACTAACATCAACATAACAAATGTAAGTTTTCACAACTCATTTTGTCATCTATCAAAATCTGTGGTAATGGAGATTAAGAATAGTACTACAAAGTTAAATGAGCTTCCATCAAGTATTTGGCATAGTATTATGCATTGTCCAGGCTCCAGGTTGTTTAATATAAATTTCAAAGGCCAGAGCTTTTCTGCCAGCTATGAAAAGCACAAGTGAAGCAAGCCAACAAAGCCCCAGAATAATAACTTTAGAAATGGTAATAGTGAGTTTTAACTTGTACAGAAACTGGTGGTGCTACAGAATGGCCTCATACTAGTACAGAATGGTTTTGTACTAGTTAGTTTTCTTGTCTCCTGAGTCTAGGCTATCTTCGTTTTTCCTCATCGTCTTCTTGGCTGCCAACAGCGGTTTCTGTAGAACACATTTCATTAAACAAAAAATTTCTATCTTGAGTATTAAAGTTGTAAAAAGTTATTGGAGTCTAAAAGAAAAATTTTCATGTTTAATCAATTTTCCAGATTCCTAATAGAAGAATTGAAGTATGATTTTTAAAATACAAGTTAAATCTTGTCCTAATGCACATTTTTATCCAAAAATTTGGAACCATTTTTACAATCATGTTGTTTGAACCCTTTTGGACATGCGCATTTTGAAGTTAATTTTCACCCCAAACTTTAGATTTTTTGAGAAACTGCATTTAAAACCATCTAATGCACTTCTACTCGCAAATGCAATACTGTGTACAAATCGTCGGTATTGTAAAATTTAACTACGTGAGAGAGCTGTCAAAAATATTACATTTGTGTAATTTTTGAAAAAATCAAAATAATATAGCAAAATCGCGTTTGTCATCTTATGCACAGAACTTTTAGCACTATCTGTACAAACAGTGTAAAAAAAAAATTTGGAGCCATTTTTGCGAAAACCTTGTATTTCATATTACCCATATTTCACTCAGTTATGGGAAAACTAATTATATCTCAAAGAAATGTACATGACATTAACACAAGAACTAAATGTAGTGAACAAATTTCATTGGAGTAATAAATTACTATTTTTGACATTGTAATTGTAGGAAGACACTGAAAAAATTTCAAAATTTTGTCTATATGGTATTGTACAATATGATTGTTTAAATAATTACATGATAAACTCCATTCCAGGTTACATAAATAAATATTTAAATCAATTTTGTCAAATAAAAGAAGGTAACGAATGAAAACTGCAGGCCTTGGCACCCCCCCCCCATTGATTCCAATATTGGTGCAATACCAACGGCAGATATAGAAGGATTTTCCTAAGGATGAGGCAAAGTGACAGTTCACTAAACAAGTGAACATCACATGTAATTCAGGGAAGTATTCCTCCGCCGCGACAGCTGACCAGTCACGACCCTTCGTAAAGTGCCAATGGCTCCCGTGAAAACATCCCTATGCAGAAGTCTAAGAGTTTCAATGAGGTATATGCACGTACGCGAGTCCGGGAAATATTTAAATTTGTTTAACGTGCTCTCACAATCAGTAAAAGAAAACTGCCACGAATGTAAATAGAAAGAAAAATTATTTTAAGCCGAAAATATGTGCACCGGTACGCATCTCGCATCCAAGTCTCGGTTTTAAAATAAACATAATATTTATCACACAAAAGGAAATTTAATGTAATGTTATAGAAAAAAGAATTTTTACGATGAGCACATAACACTGCACTTTCTAATTTCAATTATTTCTCGCGGCGCACTATATTTTTGTCGGACGAGGACATCACAAAAGGAAGCGTCGAAGCCATTTACAAGTTAGCCAACAGCAAACGAACGAATGCAGGAAGGGAGTCTAATGGGCTCGAGGGCACAACGACCACAGATCCTCTAGTTATGTTGCCAGCACTAGCTGTCACTTTGGCTCATCCTTAGGAAAATCGTTCTCTATCACCTTTTTCATCTTACTGTATTTGGAGGTGTTTTCGTTTGAACTACGTTCCCCTTTTAGTTTTTATACTATTTTACAGCATCTTTGAGCTTCGTATTCTCTATCCTTTGCCAATCATCATAATTTACCTACTTTTTTACCTTCATTCGGGAGTTATACGATCTTCGTTACGGGTGGCGTGAGCAACTTGTCCGCCATTTCTATGCAAATAGCACCTAATGCCAACTTTCGAATATCGAAAATAATGCTTTGTAGTAAATGTACGCCTACGAGATTGGACTAGCGACATAATCCCTCGCATACAACCGTTCTACATTGAAATGTAACTTTCGGCAAAAGTGTCAGCACCTTATGGTACACACACACACACACACACTTCCTTGACCGCTTAGTGTACGACGCAAGAGGACGAAGCCCCTTGGTGATAGCTGGAGACTTCAACGCCTGGGCGGTTGAGTGGGGTAGTTCGTCCACTAATGAGCGAGGTCGAGCAGTTCTGGCATCCCTCTCCCTTCTGAATGTAGAACTCGCCAACACAGGAGACATACACACCTTCCGCAGAGAGGGCGTGGGATCTGTTGTGGATCTGACGTTCATGTCAGATAATCTTTTGAGAATGGGAGTGTCCTGGAGAGTTAGTGAACACTATACCCATAGTGACCACCAGGCACTTTTGTACGAGGTGAAAAATCAGCGGAGGGATAATTTTGCGCCGAAATATCAGCCAGCTGGGTGGAAAGCAAAAACGTTCGACGAAGAACTTTTCCGACAATGTTTGGAGACGATAGTGCCAACAGGTACCGCAGATGACAAAGCTGGGCAGGTGATGAAATGGGTAACCAAAGCCTGTGATGCGGCTATGTCTAGACGGGGCGCAAGCTCTCGACGTTCACCAGTTTACTGGTGGAATGAGGAAATCGCCCAATTACGACGGTGGGTGCCTTCGAGCCAGAAGACAGTACCCGAGAGCTCGTGGCAGAGACAACTTTCCTCAATTGCAAGAGCAATACAAACTCGCTCGAAGCCAGTTGAAGATAGAAATCCGCAAGAGCAAACGCTTATGCGCCAAAAGCCTGTGTGACGAGGTGGAAAAGGATCCATGGGGTAGGCCGTACAAGACGGTCATGTGTAGGTTAAGACAGCGGCACCTACGTTCTCCAACTTGCCCCAAAATGCCGCTCAGAATTGTGACAGCCCTGTTCCCGAGCCACCCCGGTGACTCAGTTAATATAGCGTTATCTGAGCTAGAAATAATTCCTCCAGTCACGCAAGAAGAAATTCTGCACGCAATAAGCAGAATCGGCAACACAAAGGCTCCCGGACCGGATAACATTCCCAATATTGCCCTCAAGACTGCGATACTCGCTCACACCGGCATCTTTGTGAATCTTTATTATTCTTGCTTGAGGGAAGGGGTGTATCCAGAAAGATGGAAAAAACAGCGCTTGGTGCTCCTCCCTAAGGGGAATAAATCTCCCGAAGATCCTTCATCATACCGGCCATTGTGTATGCTTGACACAGCTGGTAAGGTTCTGGAGAGAATTATTAGTACCAGACTGGACAAAACTGTGGAGGAGGGAGGAGGCCTTTCGGAAAATCAGTATGGTTTCCGCAGAGCCCGCTCGACTGTTGACGCAGTCCAGCTTGTCATTAACACCGCCCGACAAGCAATTGGAGGAAGTAGATGGAAGAGAGGCCCAAAACAGTACTGTGCTGTCGTTACGTTGGATATTAAAAATGCATTCAACTCGGCCAGGTGGAGTAATATTCACCAAGCTCTCCGCAGATTTAATGTGCCAACGTACTTGAGGAAGATTGTGGCCGAGTATCTGAGTAATAGAGCCCTGATTTACAATACAAATAATGGGCCGAAGGTACATAATATCACGACAGGTGTCCCGCAAGGGTCGGTATTGGGTCCACCATTATGGAATGTGATGTATGACGAGGTTCTTCGGCTCCCCCTCCCAGAAGGCACCAGTATTATTGGTTTCGCGGACGACATTGCTATCGTCGCCGTTGCGAAGTACATTGAGGAAATTGTGTATATTTGCAACGAAGCGATCGCTATTGTTAGTGAGTAGTTGAAGTCCTCAGGGCTGCAGTTAGCTGAGCACAAGACTGAGGTTATCCTAGTCACTAGCAGGAAAAAGAGAGAAACCATCACTCTCAAAGTCGGAGACCACCGTATTGCATCACAGCCGTCGATCAAATATCTTGGTCTCATGCTTGACGCCCGTCTGACATTTGCTGACCACCTGAAGTACGCCAGCAATAAAGCTGCGGTAATTAATGCAGCACTGTCGAGACTAATGCCCAACATAGGGCCCTGTCAGGAGAAACGGAAGCTTCTGGCCTTGGTTGTGAGGTCCGTCTTGCTCTATGGAGCCCCAGTATGGACCAACTCCACGTCGATAAATAGTTACATCCGAGAGTTGACGTCAGTGTACAGGTTATCAGCATTGCGAGTAGCTTGTGCATTCCGCACTGTGTCAAACGATGCAGTGTGCGTCATCGCGGGGATGCCTCCTGTCGATATCTTGGCGCAGGAGAGACGGAGGCGATATCACAAAGAAGAGGAGAACCCAGACTGCTCGACAACACTGCTCGAATGGCAGGATCGATGGGACAAGTCCATTAAAGGAAGATGGACGTACCGCATGATTCCCTTCATTGCACCGTGGATCAACCGTAAACACGGCGAAGTAAATTTCTTCTTGACCCAGCTGTTGTCTGGACATGGATGTTTTCTGGCATATCTCCACAGGTTCAAGCTGGAGGATACCCCATTCTGTCCACTATGTGAACCTGCTGTCGAAGACGCCGAGCATGTGTTCTTCCAGTGCCCGCGATACCATGTGCAGCGACGGCACATTCAGAAGGGAGTATACTCGGGATCGACCCTCTGACACCCGAAGCAATGGTTGGGTGCATGCTCGCTTCAGAAACCAACTGGGATGCGGTGAGCGCATATGCGCAGACCATAATAGCTGAGCTGAGGAGAATAGAAAGGGAAAGAAGGGAAGTCGACTGATCCTCGTTTGATCCTTCCTACGTTTTGGCGAAGAGAAGTGGCTGGTGACTAGGCCACTCTAATCCACTCCCCGTGATGTAATGCCTAACGGCGGTTCCGCGGGGAGGATGGAGGAGAAGGGAGGTTGGTTTTAGTGGGTAAAAATCTCACACTATCATGTGGTACGGGCCGCATGGTGTCTTTTCATACCTGAATATCTCGATACTCGATACCGTTACCAATCTGAGAGCGATATTGCGATATGGTACCGAATACCGATTGAGTGAATGATGGATAGTCGGATCGCTTAGGCCGGCAGTTACTGGTCAGTCACACGCCAGCAGATATTTGACTCTCATAAGTTGCTTAAGTCTAATCTTATAAAGTCCTTCTTTCTCAAGTCACTCGCTGAAATCTCCATAACAAGTGTGTGCTCTCACGTTTCTAGCACGAGTCTCCCTTAAAAAGTCTGTTTTCTCACGTTTCTTCTACGAGTCTGTTAACAAATGTCCTTTCTAAAAACCCGTTACTCGCTCCTTCGCTTTCTACTCCCCACTCCATTTGGAAATTTCTGTGCTGTCACGTGCGTGATGCTTTGCCTCTGATTGGTTCGATCATCAGGCTTCTGAAACCTTCCACTAATCTTTTCTGTCGGTTGGCTCTAGGTAATCCCTTCCCTTAGCGGCCTACTTTGCTATGTTTTTAAGTGGTCGCCTTTGAGGTACCATGGGCTCGTGGCGATATCGGAGACAGCAAGACAGTGTCCACTGACAGCTATCGGCTGATGATTTTATGGGGCGCTCGTAGGGATTAACAGACGAAGTTCCACCGACTTCCCGAATGTAACTGTTCCGGTACTCAATCCGACGATCGCCGGGGACAAAGAAATAGGCGGGGGTGGAAAGGGCGCCTCCCGTCTCGAAGAAGCGGCTCGCGGAGGAAGCCCGGGGAGTCTATGTACGCCTGCGAGACCTTTGCCCGTGGAGGCGACGCGCCCACACTTGGGCGTGACGAAATGCTCGGGAGGAGCGCCTGCGCCGGGTGGTAAATTGGCTTGGCAGGATGCGACCCTCTGTCGCATATACATATACACACACATGAGTGCAATAACACTTTGTTCTTCAGGTGACATAGCTTCATGATTGTTAACCATTAAGGGCGGAATTTTTAAATGGATAATTTGTTTAAATTTAGTTTACAAATAACATTTAAAAGGATAAGAATCAATAAAATTATGTTTAAAATCAATTTTTTTTAAATTTTATTGAGAAAAATTGAGTGTGATTAATATGATCACGATAGTTCTTTATGAGAACAAATAAACATTGTAATGTGTATGGAAATTATTTTCTATGAAAAATTACAAAACAAAGAACACACAACCCTACTTTACATTTAGAACATTGTATTCTACCAACACTTGAAAAACTTCCAACACATCTGCGTCTTTTCTAATTCGGCACAGGTTGAAGCAAATTATTTCGTCCATATTATCTGATATCATCGGACATTCTATTGAGTATCACTATTCTTAGAGCAGTTGAGGGTCTTCCAGAACCTCTCAAGAAAACTACATATTTAGTTAGATAAGTAGTGAAGTCTTCTGAAGTGAAGATTTGGTGTTGATTGCCCTAACGATTTTTTGCACAATACCCATGCATTGTGCATTGCAGCAACTAAGAGCTGGGTAAAAAAGACCAATACCAATTTTTTCTCTCTTATGTCGATTCTGTAGGCGAGATATCTTCATTCATTCTATCTGTGCCTCTCATATATTTATTATATGCACGTATGATGTTTGGTCTGGTAATTGTTATAATTTGTTTCTGCAGCAATGTATCTTTTGACATTGTCTAAAGGCTGTATCCTATAGCATTTTCACAGAGCGTACACGATAGAATTGTCTTTCTAGGCTACCAAAATCAATCTATCATCTCTGTTTAATTTGAAATCAATAAAGTCTTTATTTTCGCATACTTTTTACGCAGTATAGGGCAATGTTTTGGAATCCTTTTTTGTCTCATCGTTCCATTTCCTTCATATCCCCGCTCTAAAATTGTGTAAATCCCAAGGTTATAGCGTAACCATATGGTCGCGCAAGATTAAAATCGTACTCACAGCCCATGACGTCAGCAATTGTTATTTTTACATTAGTTATATTATTTAACTATGCTTTTAAACATATACCATATTAAACAAGAATTGAAAGCAAAAATATCAAAAATAAAAAGCCTTACTTGATCCAATATGCTGATTTACGAAGCTATGAATTTCTCTGTCAAACAACGAGAAAATAGAACAGATCATTCAAGATGTTATTCAAGGTATGATTGTAGGGATTCCTAACCCGAAGACATTATTTTCAGCTTTTTATAACCCATTTAGATCATTGTACTCGTGACCATATGGTAACGCAAGTCCTTAACGGGTTGTGTCAGATTGTCTTCTGCGATCAGATTCAAACTTTCATCAAAACAGTCACTTCTTCAGGCACGCATTCTGTTAAATTTAAAAGCGTTTCTCTTCCTTTGTGGCATCAAGATATGAAATTCTCCAACCTTATCTTCCCAGGTTAAAATCATGGACCCTTCTTCGTTTCCTAAAGAGATATTAAACAATTGATGGAAACCCGTAGACAAAGAAGGTAAAAGCATTGTACCCGCATTTGCTCAGAAAGTGTCGGATCCAGGGGACATGCCCTCCCCCAAAAGGCCTAGTTTTCGATTAAATTCCTTAATTTGGCAAAATTGATTTAAATATTTGTGTTAGAATTATGTATTTATTTAAACAATATTGGAGAGTACCATGTTTACGCTACAAAAACAATTCACAACATAATAACAAAAATGTTTATTACTTTAAAAGAATCTACGATCTCCCCCCTCCCATGATCGGCTGGATCGGCCCCTGCTCAGAAAACGTACTGAGTATTGGCATTCTCTCTCTCGTGCATGAATAGAAGCGAGAGTGATTTTAACGGATGAGAAAAACTGTCACCAACCGCTGACTCGTAATTGACGCTCCGGTGTGAACGAACCTGTGAATTTTGCCGCCGCGTATAGAGCGGAACTTCTGCACCGCACCCACTGCGGATCTTCTGCGCCGTCTGTGAGAGCCGTTATTGCCGGCGTATGCGTCAAAATAAGCGACCCCCAGGTGACGGGTTAAAGCCATTGACAAAATTAGTTTTAGAAAATTATAAGACATGGGAAAACGGTGGTGAGATTTTTCATCAAGACCTTAATTTGGGCAGAAACTATCCGTTCCACGTATTACTCAACCATATAAGAATTTTGGAGTCGGGCATTCAAAAAAATATATTAAAAATTAATTTGTTTAAAGTTTGAAAAAATTCCAAACATAAGTAATGTTACGATTCTGTGGTGAATTAAAACACGTATTATTTTAACAAAAACGTTTATTTTGTTTCTTAACACGATCACTGAAAACACTTGATTTATGTACAGATTGTCTTCACTTGATTATTTATATACACTACACTTTTCTTGATTATTTATTTACACTACACTGCTCTTAATTATTAATTTTCACTGTTCACTTCTTTCGCACAGTCCTAAGCACTGAGCACTGTTCAATGCTCTGACCACAGTCCACTGCACTGCACAGTGCCCGAATCCTTTCAATAACGAAGGATGAAATTTTGTAAGTATAAAGTACAAGTATCTAGGAGTATTTTGGTTTTTGAAAATAGAAAAAAGATGATGACCTATTTTCACAATTGACTTTTAAAGATTTTTACCCATTTACGACCTTGAAAATTTTTTGTTGTTCAATTTTTCTGTTGCTTGACATCAGTCTCAGCTTGAAATTTTTTAATTGAACAAACACGGAAAATTGATTAAAATCGTTAAAAAATTGAATTATTTTTAGATAAAAATAACGATCCACAAAATAAAAATTTCTTGTTTTTCATGCTGAATTCGAAAATATAATTATTTGCATGATTTCCGAACCTTCTATGTTTTTGGCCGTTTTGACAAAGAATTTCCAATGCTGCTCTCTGATTGTTCTTCGCTAGAATCCCGACATAAACTTAACGTAAAAGCTGGGTGCTTGTGAACTCTTTTAAAGATTAGTTTACGGGTTTAAGTTTACGGATTTCTCATTAAGTCTACGGTTACAAGGCATTATGAATGGTCTCGCTTAATAACTCATTTCTATACTAGAGTTTTTCTAACGAGGCATCTGAGAGTAGTATCTCCAAGATGAAATATGGCACTACTTTTCGCGTCTTTCGCAGTCGTGCCGCTAGAGTTGCTTGATCTGCAGCAGTTCTTGACACGGTCGCGATCATGCGACATCTTGCGGGTGAATAGAGAAAGACGCAAAAAATCGTGCCATATTCCATCTCTGAGATACTACCCTCAGATGCCACGTTAGATAAACCCAAGAATAGGTTTTGCGGCTATGTTATTTTTACGCTTAAGTTTGCATTGTGAATGAGGCCTAACGTCCATGAAGACAATCTGTAGAACGGAATACAAGTATCTAATACTTTTCCTATCTTGATATTCAGGACGAAAC
>BLKR01003154.1:0-97002 GCA_011170035.1 Teleogryllus occipitalis
AAATGAAATGTTTAGAAAATATTTTCGTAGTCAAAGTAAACATTATGTTCCGGCTTTATTTGTTCACTATAGGAGAAACAGAAGTCGATAATTTATCGAAAAGGCTCATTTCATTTGATGAAACTGTTAGTCTTTTTAATTACGAATATTAAACAAGTCTAGATTTTCAGTATATTGTGACGGCATGAAAATATTTACAATTGTTCTCGAAACAATACCTTCATTAAGTCCTGTACTGCGATATTACAAAGCATGAAAATTCAAGCAACACAACCAGAGCCTTCACGATTCCTCATAAAAACCGAAACGAAGCATAAAACAGCCCATTGTACAGTTAAGTTACAAGGACTCCACACAACCTACAACTTCAGACAATTTGCTGTAAACTTGCTTGTGCCACACATAACGATGCATTTGCTCTTTCTAGTCTTTGTCGCCGGCTTTTCTCGCAATCGTTTGGAAGCCTTCTGCCACGAGCCCGAGGTGCCTGGAACCCAGTGCACTCTAGAACATGGCTCTCAAGTCTATGGTCCGCGGGTCGGATCCACAGAAAACAAAAATTCAAAATTTCTGATATTTCATGAAGTATATGGTATTCCACATACGGTGCATGTGTTTCTATTTTAAATATATTTATACTATAAAGGTAAATAAATAATGTCCGCCATGGGGCCGTTTTTTCATCAAACCACTTAACAGATACGTAGAATAGAAAATTGGATGTTGGTCGGGCTAGACTGAACAAAAGTGTTTTCATTAAGTAGATTCTCCGAAGAAAGGTCTGGATTCTCATCATCACATCCGAGTAGCAACACCAAAATAAAACTAAAATTAACTAACATAAAAACAGACAAGATCTAGCCTCTTTTTTAATTGAGAAAATGTATGATATTTTGAAATTTTATTTATTACACAGCCAATAAAACATTACTTGTTATTTCCCTTTAGATTAAAAAACATACAAAACCGGGAAATTATTGTAATATACGTGCATGTTTTCTTGAGCCCCGGAATGCGTACCCCCCACTCCTTCGCCAACATTAATTGAATCAAGAATAAATGATAGCAACGAGCATTGTGGACAAAACCTGATAACCAGAAATGTTTGATCCCATATAATAAAAATTATTTTGCATCGAACAACGTGCTACAAATTTGATATAAAATTTCTTGTCAAAATAACCACAATCCCCACTCCTCGCGCAACAAGCGAAGCGAGGGATCAAGAAAACGTGATAAGATAATACTGATTTTTGGTCGTCACGTACCTCTAATCATTTTCCTTCTTACACAATTAGCGGTGTAGTAAAAAAAGGGTTTAGCGACCCCTGTACTAAAACAGCATAACTCGGCAAGCACGGTGGCGCCGGCTTGCGTCCGACGGAAGACCGCTGCAGCTGCAGAACGGAGGATGCTGTGGTTGCAGCCGTCCTGCGTAGCCCTTCCCAAGCAGTGTCAACACCCGGCGGCCCAGGGCCACTGCACTCACACACACTGGCTCCAAATACGGCAAACCGTGCACATGCACGGACGCAAGGAAGAAACAGGTAGACTTAAGAAGAATGCGTATTCTTCTCAGAAACTAAGACCAATATTTAGGGACGTTTTGCAGGATGGCGTACAGTAATCGACTGCAATCCCTAGACTAGTCAGTCACTTATGAGCATGTGTAAAGGCTCCAGATTGCTGCCGAAAAAGCCCTAAAGAATGTTTCGCGAGGAGTTAATAATCTGTCGGTAAAATTAAAGATATACACTGAAGAGGGAATTATTTTAAATGTACCAACAAAGTGTGAGCTTTTTTTTGTTAATTTGGTATCACATTTAAAAAATGACACTGGCTAACGACTGTAAGATTTTAATAGTTTGACAGAACCGTAACTAGAATTCAGCAGCAACAACACACATTGTAATATTATACACATTTTACAGAGGTCTCAAGATAAATATTACAAACTTCTAGGGCATATAGAAGGGTGGAACTTTACCAGATTTTGCCAATGAGCATATCCATGGGAAACCGCACATAACGGAGATACAAGCAGTATTACATATGGCATTTGGCTCGTGTTTGTTAGGCAACCCCATAAGCACTAAGGCAGGAACATAAATCACCTCTACTACGTCAGAATGCGGCCTGGCGAACATCCGTGCATAAGCGATTGCGTAAAATTTAGAGGTAAATTCTTATATATGCAATTTCCCATTTCTTTCTCAATGAGTACTAACACCATCTAAAGCTTAAAGATTGGATTGTCCCGCGCGCTGTCCGCGGCGTCGGGGCCCACTGTGCGCCGGCGGGAGCGTGTGTAGGGGGCGGGGGCGGGGGCGGGTATCTCGGGCGCGAGGTGCGCGCCAGGGGCGGCTGACTGCGCCCGATCGCGGGGGCTAATTAAGATAAGCCGCGGCCGCCTGATAACGGCCTGCGCCCGGCGCGGCGCGGCCCCGCGCGCGCGGGTTCATTAGCCGCCCGGGGTGGAACGGGGCGGGGAGGGCGTGGCAGAGACAGCGGGGAGGGGAGAGGGGCGACTACCCCCGCGCGATGGAAGGGCACGTGCATGTATGGCGAACGCCCTCCAGCCCTACAGGTGGAGCTGAAACGGAAACATTCATCCTTCATGTAATGGCGTCAGAGGTATTTAGAATTCTCTACCAGTGATGGTGACAACCAATGATCCTTATTCTACCCCATTCTGCACTAGTAATAGAATGTAATGGGAAGAGAAATTTTGTACGCTTTGTAAGTGTTAATGTTGTGAATCGGCTTGTACCTGAAGGGGAAGAAAACAAATTTATCGAATTTAATGTTTAATAATATCCGATTTGGTGAATAGGAACATTAAATGGAAGGTGCGCTAGCCTAACTAGAGTACCGACAACTGCTATGGGCAGAATGAAATTTGGGAGTTCGAATCTCGGCGCCAGGCAAAGAGTATTCTATGGTATGAATGGCAATGCTCACTACATATACGCGACATTTACTACTTGATAATTGCTTAGCGCGTCACAAAGGTATGGAGAAATTCCAGTGATGGTCGTTCCAGTTATTTAGGTAGTGCTATTAGGTTAACCTTGTAAAGAACATACGCATGACATGCAAGAAATTTCAAGCAGCAACAAATGCATGAGAAATTCTGTTAATTCCTGTACGTTTTTCCATGCTGCCTATTTAGAATCCGTCGTGAAAGCCATGGATATTGAATAATGGTAAGTTGCCGATACGTGAATACACAGGTTTGAATGCTGTACTGGCCGGAAACAACAATGGAAGAGAGAGCGGTTCAATTTCAGAAGGCCGCAAATGGGGACACTGTCAAATGTTCCAGGAGAATGGAATAACTGCCCAAAAGCCATTCGTCACGCCGGGGCTTCGTTTGAGAGAGCTCCTTTAAGCTTGAGAGAGAATAGAGCCACAGCGATTAGTGAAGCTTCAGTGAAAATGTACACAATCCATTTTAGTTCTTCAGCCTCGTGGAAGAATTCAATAACGATTACCCAAGAAACACTGGTGTAAAGTACCCATTTTTCAGCGCAAACTCGAAAGCAGGATCCTGATCCGAGTTGCATCATTCCACGTACAAATGAGTACCTATCATAATGTGCTTCCCGTAACATCGATCACGTTTTTCCTTGAACTAAAAGTATTCTTTTCTTCTTTCCAGAACGTGAGTTTCGTTTCCACCCTACATTCAATTTCTGATCTACATCGACTGCAAGATGTTGAACAACCCACTAACAGACGTTTTAACCTTTCCGCAAGTAAAACGCACATAATACAGTGGTATTATTCCGCGGTGCGCCTACTTTCTGATGCCGAGCGGGAACCAATCACGGTAAATGTCCTGCACGGGTCGCAGCAGAAGTGAAACCTGTTTCTGCGCAACACCTCATCACCTTCATCAGCGCTCGGCGGCAGCCACCGCCGCCGTCGCCGCCGCCGCCGCCGCCGCCGCCGCCGCCGCCGCCGCCGCCGCCGCCGCCGCCGGCGGCTCGTTGTCAGGTTTGCGGTTCGACCTCCTCCTTGACTGCGTGGCCTGCGGTTTTCCACAATCGCCACCGGGCAACCCACAGCGACCGGTTAGCTTTTCCAGGATTCTCACTTTACCGGATTACGCCAGCAATTTCTCCACGCCATTGCTCATGCTCAAAGCCCGGAGAAACTAATTCCCGCATGTCAATTACAACGTGTTTGTCCACTATTTCACCTGGGAACCTTTTGCCTGAGTCATCAAAACATTTTTTGCCGTTAATGTTTACATAAAAGCTGTCATTACATGTTTAAGAAAGTAATATTTTATTAGAGTTTCTGGTTTCTTCCAAGAATAAAGATTGGCAATTTCTTATCGCCGAGGCTACGTCAGTTTTCATATTTTCAAGGAGGTTCAGTTCGATAAGTAACTAAAATGTCTTCAATGTTTTAGGATACTTAGAAAATTAGAAGGTTCCCTTTCACCGCTACCATAGTTAAATACCATTGTTAAATATTTCATTGCTGTACGAACATTGCATAACAAGAAATATTTTACGTAATACTGTTACAACGACGTTCATACGTCCGTTTTGTACGATTTACCCACACGCAACCGTCATTAAACCTAACCGCACGCTGGCTGATTCTTTGACCTGTTACACCCAGCGAACGTCACACTTTAACGGGAAGGACACGGACACGGCCATCGCAACCAACCAGCGGAAAACTCGGGCCACACGTATTCGTATTCCGAGAGTGTCTTCTGGCACCGCAGACCACCAGCAACGGCCGCGACGCGACCACGATTTCCGAGGAAGCTCAGGAATGTATTTACACCTCGCAGAGACCGCCGCTCCGCCCCGCCCCCGCACCTCCCCGCCCCGCTCCGCCGCCACCCACGCGCCCGGCGGCGCCCGGCGGACCCTCGCCCAGGTTAATGGCGGCCATCCATCTAGCCGAGGCGGCCGCGACGGCGGCGGCGGCGGCGGCGGCGGCGGCGGCGGCCGGAGGCGAGGAGTGGGCCGACACGAAGGCGCTCCGCTACAAAGCCGCCGGCCCTCGCTGCTATTTGTTTACCGCAGCCATTGTCAACCACCGCCCGCCCGGAGGCGACGCGAGGGCGGAGGCGGGGGCGGGGCGATGGCGGGCGTGCACGAGGCAGAATCCGACCTCTCTAAACACGGCCTCCCCGCCGCCAAGTTTCTCGCCTCGGCCCCAAACTATTTTGTCGTAACTTGCCTCAACACAAACTTCCCAGGAGGTTGTGTATCTTTTCTACGATCCTTCTCCCCTCCCCCCTCTCACTCCTCGCGCCCCTTCCAACCCGGCCGCCTCCGAGTTCCGCTTCTGCGGCCGCCCCACCCCCCTCTCCTCTCTCGCGTCCACCTCCGCAACGCCGCGCCCCGCAGCTGTCGCGCTTCTGCCGCAACCCTCGGGCACGCATTTATATACACGCTCACGCTTTCCTCCCATCCCGCCTACGTCGCCACCGCCGTCAGCGCGTTCTCTCGCCCTACCACACACACACACAAGCACGCCGGCCGCACACGCTCCCTCAGCCCGCTGCCGCCGCGCTCGTCCTTCGCAGCGGTGGAAGACGACACGCAGAAAGCGAGAGAGAGAGGGTGAGGGACGCAGGCGCGGACGACGAGGTCCGCCGCAGAATTTATCTCCATTGCGGCTGCACAAACCAATTACGTATCTCGTAAAGTAGGACGGGGCCGCCCGCGCCGCGCGACGGCGGCGGCGGCGGCGGCGGCGGCGTCGTCGTCGCCAGCAAAAATGGCGCTTTTTAGCGGCGCCGCGTCCCCTAAAGAGCGCGAAGAAGCGTCGCGCCGGGCGAGGCGTGCGCGCGCGCTAAGTTTTAACAAGAAGCGAAAATAAAATATAAAACCCCGGCGGCGGGGCGACGCTGGGGCGACGCGATGCGAAACTGCGGGACGAGGGCGCGGCGGCTCTGAATGGGCGCGAAAAAGACGGCGATATGGGTGGCGACGGTGTCGAAGCGGGACGGCGAAACATAAAGCGCGCGCGCGCGCGGCCTGAGGAGGCAGCGGCGAACCTCCTCCTCCCGTCAAGCGACTAAAAAACCAGAGGCGGAGCGAGACGGTAGACAAGAAAGTAGCGAGGCCCTTGTCAAAACATGAACACACACACACGCTCGCAAGCACTCCTCCTCCTCCGACGCCCGCCCGCGCTCGCGACGCGTTGGGGGTGGAGGGAGAGAAGTGTACAAAAAGAAAAGAAGACCAAGCAGCGACAGCAGTTGCCGCGGTGACGGCGGCAGCGGGAAGGGGGCGGGGCGGGTAAGAGGCGGTGGCAGCTTCAGAATGTTTAGAAGGATTTCTGTAAAAAGGAAACGACATCCCGACCCCAGAAGCCACGGGGACGACGCAGAAGATGAGGGAGGAGGAGGCGGGGGTGGGCGGGGCGGGCGAAGTGCGGAGTTGAGGCGGACCGACGTGGGGCGTGGCAGGGCACAGCGGGGTGGGGGCGGGGAACGCCGGAAGGGAAGGGGCAAACTTCCAAGAGTTGTTTTTACTTATCTCTCAGCAGTAACGACTCGCCCAGATAAACGCCTTGCTTCGCAACGACGCGTCACCGCCGCCGCCGTCACAAAGCGACCGTCGCGTCGGCGAAAGAGGTCTTCGGGGACGCGTGCTCGCTTTCGAGGAATTTGGACGGAGCTCAAAATATGCAAAGCAGCCAATGTAGTAATCCGACGCATTAGTCCCAATACAGAAATAAAAGGTAAAATACAAAACTTAGATTTCCGCAGGGGAAAATATTGCTGAATATTTTAACATATTAGCATCCATAGCTAATTAAAAATTATTTTTAACATTTCTGCCCAACGTACTAGGTACTTTTCGAGTTTATTATGACGTGCCAGATTCACGTATAACGGGTGTTATGCCGAATGGAAGAAGCATTCATGATTATATTCAATAAGGATAATTATTCGATCGTCCCTTGTCAGCGACAGGAAACGTTTTAGAGTTCACGTGTTGGAGAAAATTTACTTTTTCACCTCATTCTGAAGAGGAAACGGAAACATCCATTTATACTCAGCGTCTGGCCTCCAGGTTTGCCCAAAGGCTGATCAAATGCATCCGATTTCACCGGAATTAGACATATGTTTCAGATCAGACACAGGTGTAAAGGAAGAGGTTTAATTGGACAGGAAAAACACTGGAATTTTTACTTCAAAGATTAGTATTACAGTTTTGGGGCATAGGAAAAAAAGTGTTTCGAAGGCAAACTTAAGAGGACAACGTTAAGTCGTGGCAACTAGCAGGCTAATATCAACATGTGACCACGAACTACATTACAGTCTAATTTTTTCGTAAGAGAAGATCAATTCTACCGAGCGAAGTGGTTCATACCGTAGCGCGCTGACTTCGCTTTCGAGAAGCCCAGGTTCAACCCCTTGCCGGCCATCCTGACCGGGGTTTTCGTGGTTTCCGTCGGTCATCCAGGTAAATGCTGGGATGGTTCTACTGAAAGGCCACTACCGCCAAACCGGCTAGCCGAACCCGTTAACTACGTGAGGTCACGAAGGTTAACCGACTAGAACCCCAGAGATCTAATGACGCCGAGGCCAATTGCCCTTGACGGGGCATATAATGGTTAAATACAAATACAAAAATTGAATTCTGGGAAAACATTTTTCCTCCGCTTCTTCACTGTTCAAGCGAGACACACAATGCAGCACGGGAGCGCCGTTAGGTCACAGGGGCGAGGGGCACGAGCGTCGGTCGCCGGTGGTCTCCGCTCGTCGTCGTACGGCCTCTCGCCTCGCCCTGGCGGGCTTCGCGCGGGCGGGGTCTTGACTTCGCGCCTCGCAAAGGTCGTCCGAGCAATAACCGCCCGGGCCACCTCCGGGGCCCCACCTCAAACCTTTACGGCGCTCGATATACGGCCAGATATAAAGATAAAAATATCCCGGAGGCAATATCGGGTTAGATGCGGCAGGATAACGTCGTTCATGATTTACAAATCCCTTTATCAATTTTCTTTTAAGGCTCCTCCGTCGCCCGCTACAAGGTGCCATAAAAGGCGCCGCCGCGCCGCGCCGCGTCCCGCCGCTGCAGGCCTTTAGTGTCGCCAATATCGCCGAGACGGAAGTAGCTCTCCCTGGACGCTTCCTGGCGGGCGCCGAGAGCGCAGTTCCGCTCGGCCAATAAGGAGGCGCCGTCAAAGCGAGTCGCGGCGCCGGCCTCGTTTTGGCAGACGTCCGTCTTTATTTGCTTCTCATCGGAAACCCCCCAGACTTTACTCCTTTACGCTCGCGGACGACCTTCCGCAATGACAAACAGAAGAAAATCAATCCACGCGAACGGATAAGCAGTAATATTATGGTTGCTCGGCTTTTAAATAATCAGCAAAGTGTAAAGCTTAAAAAGAAATTTGAAGTCAATACATGTCATTATGCAGCTAGGAAACATGCGTATAAAACGACAGGTTTATAGCCCAGTGGCTTGTCTCCCCAAGAGATTACTTCGTATCCTAAATTATGCGATGGTTCTTTGAACTGAATTTGGAACTTCTTCGGTAGGTGACGATTGGGTGTGCAATGGTATTATTCATCCTTCATTTTTTTTTAACCAGGAGACGCCGCGTCCTAGGCACAGGCGCCAACGTTTCGGACGCCATTCTGCGACCTTCCTCAGGGCGAAATACATGCACAGCCAAGTACCTCCCGACTCCGGCCAGACGGAGGCCTGCGCTCTCACTTGAATTTGTGACTTGCAAGCCTGCGTCGCCGCGTGGTGCGACGCCTGTAGGTCAAGAGCGCTTTCACCGGGGCTCGAAGGCACGGTCACCTGGCGGCGGTTGGAGCCGTGAATCATCCCAGCGGGTCCGGTGCCGTGACCGACCACCACCGCCGCCGCCACATCACCGCAGCCAAAACGACCACCGCGAACACGCCACCGCAGACCGCAGACGACTAAGAAGCCGGGAAGTGGGTGGGTGGCGGTGCGGGGCGGGGCGGGTCTGGTAGGGGAGGGGAGGGAAGGGGCGGGGCGGGCGGGGAGGGGAGGGGATGGGAGGGGCGGGGAGGGGCGGGGATGGGAGGGGCGGGGATGGGAGGGGCGGGGAGGGGCCGGGCCGGGGCGGGGAGGGGCCGGGCCGGGGCGGGGCGACTGCGGAGGCGGCGGCGAGGGCAACGCCGTTTCGTAAAACAGCCGCTGGAGGCCACATCAATCGTCCACTCGTAGCGGTTTCCGCGGCCGCTGAAAAACCCATTTCAGCCGCTGTTGCTTCGATCGCGAGAGAGAATCGGTCAATGTTTGCTCATAAAACAAACCCATCTTTGAGACAATCGCCTGAGAAATGCCACGCTTCGCCGCGCCTTCAGCCATACAAAAGACATACAATAGCCGCAATAATACGAGACTGTCATGAGAGGTCAAGAGAACCGACGTCTCCCCGACGAAAAAGCGTTTCCAGTATTCAAGTGTCAACTACCCGAACGTCACTTCATAACATTTCTGGAGAGAGAATTCGTCAACTGTCGACGAAGTAGAAAAATATTTCATGACTAATAGAAATGCACCTTTGCACCTCGCTTTCATGGGGGCGCATTAACGAAAGCAGTGAGAAACAGAACTTATGAACAAGTAGACATGTATTTCAAGACCAGCGGGAAATATAATATTACGTAACGCAACTTCAGTCCCTGATCAATGCTTAAATTGGAACTAAATCTACCACAATTCCCTCCCTCCGGAGGACAACGAAGAAATAATCAGAAACCGTCAGTTCACCCTCCCACCGTATCACAGCATCCACACGATCCGCTTTCACGGCGCGCATAAAGGAAAGTGAAAAGCGACGCCCGGTGAGGGGGAGGGGGCGGGGCTGCGGGCGGGCGGGATATTGGCCGTTGGGCCGCCACTATAAAACGCGTTAGTGGGGCGATCCGGCCCGGGCTTCACGGCTGACTATCAACGGCCGATGTTAAGTAGCTTGGCGAACAGCGGGCCTCGCACGCTCCTCCATATTGTCCGCCCCGAGAGACACTGCCCGCCTTTTATGGGGGCGGCCCCGGAGGACAGGGTGTCTTATCAAGTCCATCCCGGCTTTATCGGACCGCGCCTCG
Source organism: Teleogryllus occipitalis (assembly GCA_011170035.1). Lineage (NCBI taxonomy): Eukaryota > Metazoa > Arthropoda > Insecta > Orthoptera > Gryllidae > Teleogryllus > Teleogryllus occipitalis. The sequence continues at coordinate 10,076 of BLKR01003154.1, forward strand.
GGTGCTAAGCACTTCTCCCACGCACGTAAAACGCCCTTACGCGACCGCCACTTCACCCTCATCAAACCACACGCACCAGGCAGCTTAAAAACGGCATGTGTGAAGCCCGGTATACGCGGTACAGTTTTTGTGCAGATTGGACGTACAGAAAACGTGCCGTTCAGACTGCACGTTTTCTGTATGAACATGTTCATAATGTTTTATGCAGAAAGCCTAGTTTGACTCACGCGCCTCTAGCGGCAGAATCATTCACTGACGGTAAACAGCCATTTCGATTTTGTGGTTAGGTGTGTCGAAGTGACATATTGTGATAAACTTCCTTTTTCCCAATTGTTGACTTCCTATTTTTATTCTCTATGCTTCTCATGGTTAATTAATACCAAATAAAGATTACAGCCACTACGCACACACAAAAATACCATCACTGACAGTACTCGGACAGCACAATTCAGCTGTTTTCCCCTAGACCCCCTAGCGGCGGCTTGTGGCGTTTCGTGCAGAAAACGCATAGACCGTATATGCGCGACTTTTGGCTTTTATTCTTCTAGTTTGGGATCTTGACGTTTCTGTATAAAAGCTATATGAGAATCTGCAAGAAAACTGTACTTTGTATACCGGGCTTGAGAAATTTCTTGTGGTCTTCGGTGGCTCAGAATCGAAGATTTCCGCGTAAGAGGTCAAAATGGAGAAAGCCTCCTCGGTAATCTCCACATCAGTGTGGTACACAACGCATCCCAATATTTGTTTTTCAAAATAATTGCATCTAATTGTAAAAACGCAATACGTAATTGATTTTGTTGCTGGTAAGCCGATATCGAGACTGTAATACAAATTCAAGTTCACACTGTATTTACTAACATTTTCATTTATATAACGAGTGGCCATCGATATAGAATATAGCAACATCTCTCACATCCGGGTGACAGAAGTCTAACCGAATGCCTAGTCGAATCCAAACACCCAGATGGTTGATGGTTTACAAACGAATTTCGCTCCAAATGAAAAGTATATTGACAAAAGACGATTTCAACTTGCATTATTGAATGAGCAATGCTTACATTTATAATGGAAAATTATTTCGCATAAAGAAATCTTGCTGATTATTTTACATTCAAATTGCTGATATAATATGCATTGAATGTTTAAATTATTTATGTAATATTATTGTGAAAACGATATTCCATAAATCGAAGATTAACGCATGTTTATACGCTCAGATAACCTTCCAATCGCCATATTTATTCATTCGGAATAAATGTCGACATAGCGGGTGAAGGTTAGCGGGCGGGTCTTAGCCAACAGACCTAGTATCACTTTCTTCGGAATCCTTACCCCGATAAATCAACGCGTTGAAGTCGCGTCGCAGTAGACGCAGCAGAAGACGACAGGCCGCCTCAACATGAGAAAACGGAATTTTTGCACGGCATATCGTAAAACTATAATGATGCATATTATATGCAACCCCATTTACTTTATCGTTTTACATCAAGAGGCGATTTGCGCAAAGTTAGTTCTAAAAGACTACAAACAATGGATGAATGGATAAACCCCGAACTGTGAGAGCAGTGTGATGCATAAGCTAAATTACTACAATTCCACTAATTATCATTATTTCCATTTGAGAGACACGAGCTGCCAATCAGCATGCAGGTGCTTTATGGGAATATACACACTTAGCAGAACATATTTGGGAACAAATTCCATTAACGGTGATCACCTGATTTGTATCGAACACGATACGCATGATTTGCATGATTACGCACGATAATTCCGGTGAAGTATCGTTTCCCGTAGTATCGTAACCCTCCGCGCATGCGCAGAAGTCGAAAAGTGGGTTCATACCGTATACGATATAAATTTTGCGGTGTGCAAAATTTTTGCGTTGCGGTATTTCGGTGCATTTTGCGTTGTGCTTTGCGTTGTGGGGAAAAAAAGTCCCATCCCACGTGCTACGAGGCGCTGCGCGGCGCAGCTGCCGCTGTCGGAGGCGCGTCGCCGCCTCGTTATCTGCTGCGCGGCGCTGTCGCCTCCGGTTACACGAGCGGCGGCGGCGGCGGCGGCGGCGGCGGCGACAGTGATGGCGTCTGTGGGTGCAGCCGCGACGGCTGTTGTGGTCTCCGAGCAGACACTCGCAGCGAGAGCGAGACGGTTTTGTCGACCCAGGTTATCACTATCACACACTGTGTTGGGTGTAAATACAAGCCAATGCGTTTTTGGGTAGCTTTCTAATGCCTGCTAAGGGAATATCCTACAAAGCAACTACGTAAAAATGTTGCTAGACTTACAATTAGTTTGAACTGAAACCAGTTTATGTACTCAAGTGCGTCGATTATAGGATCTTGAGCAACCTTCTTGACGTTAGTGCTAACACTAAGTGGTAGAAGTTGACATCATTAATAGTATTTCATCTATTACAAGTGGCCGACCTGTATGGCCGAGGTGGCTAAGAGCGAGTACCGACTCAGCGCTTCAGTCCGAAGAGTCGCGTGTGCGAGTCCCGTCTTGGGCATGTTTGCATGTTTCCATTGTTTGTCCCTTGACTTTGTGTTCTCGCGGAGGGCCTCGCGTTCTGCAGACCCCAGATCAGAGGAGCCCGCAATTGTGTTGGTCTAGGGTAGGGTCGAATATGCGTCCCCTAGGGACGTAAAGGGTAACCGGCTGTTGGCTGGATAAAAGCCCTAGAAAAAAAATCTATTACAAGTAACATCACGAAATCACTACCGCCCTTCTGAGGCGATTTACCATGAGCTAATATTATTACTCTCAATTACACTTTGTCCATGGCATGGTCACTCGCTGCACAAAATAAGCGTTTCCAAGAATCATTTGTATGCTACACGCTCTTTCCTATACACAGGAATATCCTCTTTGAATAACTGTATCAAAAAATCAGGACGTAGAATCTTCCAAACCACTAAATGCGGTCGCCAAAACATGTTTCATCCTCATGCCACGCAGTCTTGCGAAAGGAATCTTCGCGGGATGTGGTTTGGCAACCGTCGCGCCTTCGCCGAGTTGGAGATGTGAAACAAAGAACACTACACTAACTGCGAAAGGCAACAAAGGCAAAAACCGCTGCGCACAAAACACGCCAGTGGAATCTGAGAGCTACAAATTGCCCTCGTAAAAATGTCAGAGATTTTGTTTCATTCGTTACACTCAAATGATCTCGGAAGAGACCGCAAACAAATGAGGGAAGCGGATTGGAAGTGAGCACTTCCCATCCGGCAATCACGTGCCGTGATAATACATTCGGCAACAGTTCACCGCCTGTCGTTTTGGAATGAAACGCAACAGCGGTACTGCACAATAGCCCAAAACATTGCAATCAAAACTTATGGATTTATTTTAATATTTGAATCCAATGTACTGTAATTTCCTAGGCATTTCATTCATACAACTCGGTATCGAACGGGAATGCATTTCAAAAACGCACGTAAGAAAAATTCAAAATAATAAAATTTCAAGTGCGAATCATGAAATTTAAACAAATGCTCTTGATGGAAAACATTGCTGCGCAACGCACTGGCGCGAAACAAATTAAATTGAACACCTCATCCACCCATTCTTCACACATAGAGTTTATCACAAGTGCCCCCTACGTCACTCCCCATGGGCTCTCATCCTGCGCCCCGCTGGCGCAACGAGAGAAGGCAGAGGCTGACGGGGAGCACGCGATTGCCCAAAGGGGGCGGGGCATCGGGGCTAGAAATTCTCTCGCCCACCACCACCGCCGCCGCCGCGCTCGTGACAAAAGGGCGCGCCTCCGCCCCTGCCCCCTCCCCCCCCCCACCCGCCGCCACCGCCGCCACCGCCGCCGCCGCCGCGCGCCGCCCGGGGGCGTAATAAAACCGCAGAACAGGACGCGCTTAATAAAAAACGCCGAATGGTTGGAATACATCGCCGATGTCAATTACACCGTAACAAGGGTCCGCGGCCGAAAAAAACGCGCCGCCGCCCTTGCCCCCGCCCCCGCCCCCGCTCCCCGCCACCGCCCGCTCAACTTCCGGCCCTCGGGCGCCTCCCTTGTCCTAATTGCTCCTCCGGCCAGCAGAGGCGCTGCGGTCGCCGCCGCGGCGGTGGGCCCGCCGGGAAGGGCGGAGCACCACCCCCGTACAGTCGGGATTTCGCCTCGTTCCGTTTTAAAGCGACCCTCCCCCCTCCCATCCTCATCCGCTCCGCTACTCTCTGTAGCAGGGCTCTCCAAAGCCCAGAGGCCCTACGGATTGCGCTCGGATATTGTATTCGTCTCGCAAAATTTATATAAAACAAAACATGCGTTTGAGGAGAAATGACAAACTAATTTGTTTCAGTTGTCAGACACATATCTTGTCAATCGCAATTGCAGAATGAAAAGTGGGATGAGTTATGTTAAATGCATCACGAGAGAAACGAAATTTGTCTCATTCTTTAAAAACGTTTGTCTGAAATATCTCCGAGAAATAAACAGTGTTCTTATTGGTGTAGAAAAGAGAAACCATAACTGTTCGTGAATCGTTCGGTCCGTTAAACTTCGAGCAACGCCTTTAGGCGACATATCGTGATCCTAAGTCATGGGCACGTTCATTCTAAATATTTCTGGCGGAGTAAATATTTCCGGTACTCTATTAGAATGTGCTAGAGTAAATAAAAGCACGTGTGGGCGCTTGCTGAAAAATTTGCAGCCCCCTGCTCAGAGAAAGGTTTGGAGGAAGGCGATTCAACGCAAACGGCGCACGGGGAGGGGGGAGGGGGGAGTGGAAGTGGCGAGAGGGCGAATGTGTGGGCGAGGGCGAGGGCGAGGGCGAGGAGGGGCCTAGCCCTGTTTAAACGCCAGAGGCTGCTGGGAGGGGCTATTAAAAATTAACTGCGAAATAACCGAACGCACACTTTTGACCCGCTCGCAAATTAACGGCGTCGGAGGGACCGGATGAGGGAATAAAGGAAGAGCGCTACGGGGCATCAAAGAACAGCTGCGCTCCCGCTCTGCACTGGTCACTTGGTGGACACATGGTTCATGCGCTACTATCTCTTTGAAGCGGGATTCACACGATACCTCTTTGCGTTGAACTTTGAACGCCCGTCCGCCGCCACCGCCGCCGCTCGAGATTTCCGCTCAAAGGGAATTTTTGCGCTGATGCGTGCGACGTGCCTCCTCCCAGAAGAGACAGAGAGAGAGAGAAAGAGAGAGAGAGAGAGAGATAGAGAGAGGGACAGAGAGAGACAGACAGAGACAGAGAGAGAGACACACACGTGGCTGTGACGCGCTCTAGATGCACGAGTCAAATTCAACAAAAAATGGCATCGTGTGAACCGCGTTGGAAGGGTTACAAAACATGTAGGACCCCAAGTAGTTTTTAATGGTCGTTCAAATATTTATGGTAAAAAAAGTCCAAGGAATATTTCCTTCTTAATGGGAGGTTGCAATGATTAGCCATTGGAGAAGGCTGTGGAATAGTGACTGTAAATCGTCGTGGCCATTAGCATACGCCTGTGCACCTTTTTCCTGAAAGAAGATTTGTGCGAGGAGAGGGTCCGACTCTCCAAGGTGACCAGGATTTGGCTGCTCGCAAATCGCAGTTGGCACGCACGATAATGAGCATAATTATAACTAATGGGATCACACTCCAACAGCGCCCACACACACACATATGGACCGTGTCGCAACCCCAATGATGGCATCCAACACGCGTGAGATGAGGTATTACATCCCCCAGATCAAACGCACTCGTTTAATATATTTTCCCTTACACGGGCAAATATACTGCGCCAAAATTAACAACTACTATGTTTCTAAATGTGAAATTACCGGCAAACGTCAAAAATCTAATTAAATGTCAATTCGTCGAAACAAAATAGCAGCTCTCTCACAAAGCATCGCGGAACACCCGCCGAAACAAAATGCACGCGAAATTTTATTTGCCAGCCCCATGCCAGTTCGCGCCGTCCGGGAAGCGGGTTCGTCCGGCGCAGTTATCGACTGTAATTGGCAGAGCGGCATGAACGAAATAAATGAATTACTCCCTAACTAGGATTCACGAACATCGCGGCGCCAGCGGAGCTGGTCGCAAAGGAAGAAAAAACAACTGTATACGTACAAATCTAATAAAACTATGCAGAAAAATAAATTGGCTGAGTGGATAGTAAAGATGCACTTCAAACTTCATTCCACACTATTTGTGAGTGACTCCCGCATCAATAAATATTGTAAAATAAACTTTATTAGTTACACGTTTGATTCACTATACTATTGCAACAATGATAATTTGTCACTTGAAATTCGGTTCATTTCCACAAATCTAATTCAAAATAAATCTTACTGTCTGGAATAAAAAATAATGGCAATAATATAACTTCAACATGCATAAAATGAATCGCCCCCACATTTATGAAAACGTATAACGAATATTTTTCGCATATTCAAACGCAATATCCCTTCGGGCAAATAGGATTTCGTCTAGGATTTTGTAGGTGACCAAGTTCAAATAACGTATTTTTGCGTTTCTGAACAATTATCGTGACATGACGAAGAACGATAATTGAGATGATTACATAGGATGCGGGTGGTGTCCTTTAACGTTCCATTCTTATATACCCAGGAAGTACAGTGGAGTCCATAACTTGCTACTGTGAACGTGTAATTTGATTCAAATTTCGTTCTGAACTAAAGAACCCTTCGGCTACCATGTGTTCTTATAGCCTCAGTAGATCCCAGCTGTTGGTTCGCACGCACTTAGCACGGGCCCCTCACCGTACGAGGAATCCGGAAGCTACGGGCGTTGGCAGACAGGGGTGGCAGAGGCGAACGAGGACGACAGGGGCGAAGAGGGCGGCGGGCGAGGCGCAGGGGCGACAGACTGCGTGGCGGCAGGAACGGGATCGGGATCGGTAACGTCAGAAATGGCGGTGGAGGGGGCGGGGGTAGTGGTGGATCGAGGGAAGGGCTCCCGAAAGGGCTATAGCTTTCGTCTTATTTGCCAAAAATTTCGCCTTTATTTGGCAAAATTCATTCAAATATTTATGTTCGAATTATGTAATTATTTAATATACATAATTTTGTATGGTATCATATATACAGTACAAAAATATATACAATATAATAACACATATTTATTATTTAATAAAATCTATGATGACCCCCCCCCCCAAAAAAAAGGATCGGCTGGATTCGCCCCTAGGCAATGGCGGGAACAGCGGCGTGGGTAGATCCGTATCACGGGGAGCGTCGAGGGCACGGGTGCGTGCGTTTCCGGGCGGTGTGTGTGTGTGTGTGTGTGTGTGTGTGTGTGTGTGTGTGTGTGTGTGCGTGTGGCGCGTGTCTACGCCACCGGAAGCGGACTCGCGGGCGGGGCGGAGTCGAAAGGGTGGGGAAAGGGTCGCGGCGTGATGCGTGCGGGCGGGCGGGCGTCACGCGCGGGAAGAGAACGCACGCACGCGCGGGGAGGGGAGGGGGAGTAAGCGAAACGCGGGCGCACGCGGGCGGACAAGGGAATGAAAGGCACCCAAAACACCTCGAGTGCGAACACGAGGTTCAGAATCTGCGTGTATCCACAGTGAGCAGATCGCTGATTTCTGTCGTTGGAAACAAATGCGCCTTCCTTCTTGAATAATACTTGCATCATAGGTCAAAAACCTCTTGCAGAAAAATATCTGTGTAGAGGCTATAATATAATACAATAACGGTGGATCACTTCAAGAAGATTTGTAGTTCATTTTGCATCCATTCTTTTACTGAATGAATAATGTATTAATTCCAACTTAGAAGTACGCTTTCAACAAATGCGAAATTGTTGAAGAAATATGCCTATGTGATAATGCTAGTGAAATCTATACATGCGTGTATATGAAATCAATACATGTTTCTGTAAACCTACGAAGTGCCAAAACTATGACACTACAAACAATATAATGCATAGATGTAGAATTGGAACAATGATAGTATCACCTCTGTCAAAATATTTCAATGATTCACAATCACCTGATATCTCCACAGGTATACCTAATTTACAGAAGAAGAGCCACGCAGAAAATAATAAATATTAATCACAACTGATGGAACCGTCTCGTAACAGCGATCAATGAGTAAGCACATCGGCTGCGAAACTCTCCGCCGCAATTCCGCCATATGGCGCTTTGTGCGCGTGTCGCCGCCTTGCGCCCCCCCCCCCCGCTGCGTGGAGGGGTGGGGTCGTTCCCCCTCCCCGCCCCCTCCGCCTCGCGTGCGGGTGGGCGTTGCCGCGCGCCCGCCGCCCTCGCCGCCTGCCAACGCGCGGGGCCTGTAATTGGGAGCGGGTCTGGCCGCCGCGTCGACCTCCGCCCCCGCCCCCGCCGCCCGCGTGCACGGCACGCGGTCGCGCGAGGGCGGAACTCCGCCCCCCGCCCCTACCTCCCCTCCCCCACTGTCGACCGCCGCCGTCGACCGCTGCCGCCGCGGCCCGCAAGCGTCGCGCCGTGTGCCGAACTCAACTGCGAATGGTAATGGACGTGCATTCCGTGCTCATTTGGTGGAGCTGTCAACTACATCGGTTCCCAACACCGCTTTAGACACTACGTCCGTTTGATGGGTGTTGCTTTTCACTAACACTTCCAACAACTGTTCGATGCGGCTAAATATCTTACGAGTTGGCATTGCTATTGGAACAGAGAGATACACGCGTACAAACAATACGCGGGAACCCGTCGGAATAAATCATAAAGGATTCATTTATGATATTTGAAAAAAATAAAAATAAGTAGAAAACACACACGTATATACTACAGAAGAGACACGTACTTTTGTGGTAATAATAACAACAGAGAATAACGTTTGAAATAATTTCACGTGCATGTTCAAGAGGAAAAAGAATGCATTGAACTGAAGCATCATTTTCATTGGAGCCCAATCTTCAGCTACTACAACTTTTTATTAAGTTTTCAAATTAGTATTCAATTACACTCTTCGAGGCTTTATATAACTCTGGATGTCAGATAAACGCTCGTCCATTTGGAAAACATTCGTCCAGTTGCCACTTATATCCACTTTTATAAGTGGAAGAGCAGCAGTCGCCTGTGCCCGTTGTCAGACACATCTGACAACACATCCTCTCCACAACACTCTAAGACAGGCGCTATTGGAGTCGAGCCAACTCGTTTGGAAAACAATCATGTTACCATGTCATCCGAGTTTCACAGAGAATTTGTTGGACAGCAGAAGTAATACTACTTTCGCCGCGTCCACTCCGAAACTTCGAGTTGAATGTCAAAATAAGCTATAGTGTGAACAAATGGATGTTTTGGATATATCGTCGCCTTTGGTGATAACCGTGGAACAAAAGCATCAATATTGAATACAAACACACACACACATAAATGTAATTGGTCAGATACAATTGGTATTCAATTTATCAAAAGCGCCGATAAGGGACTTCACGTGCATTTTCGTATGATAAAAAACTAAAACTAAACATTTTAAAATAATAAAAAACTTAACCACTCGTTTTACTTTGATGATCATATTAACGTACTTTTGTTAAAAAATGTTATTCAAAATATACATCATATCATGTTCCAACCACACAAAACATTATACTATTATTATTAAAGTTGAAATTTCTTTTAAAGCACGATATTCTTGAATTCCCTCAAATCCATGGTGCTATGTTTTTGTGACATATTTGACATTTGATTTTTGTGACATTTTTGATTCCTCCCCTGCATTCACTAATCAGTATCCGGAAGCTTCTCTTTTTCTGATCCCAACCTTGGACACGCGCCAGTAAACTGATGCAAAGAATATAAGAGCAGTTCTCGAGCTATGTCGAGTTGTTAATCAGTCAGTCGTTCTAATAAACCAGACATTGCAACTTCTCTTTTTTTCTCTCTCCCTCTTCATCTCTTTAACCTTTCGTCAGAATTGTGTACGCCCTCCCTCCCTTCCCAAGTGTTCCGGCTGTGTGCCCCGGTCGAGTGCGTCAATGCACTGACAATGACGCTCTGACGCACAGAGACATCGCCCCCGCAGCCGCCGCCGCCGCCGCCGCCGCCACCGCCACCGCCGCCGCCACCGCCGCCGCTCCGGGACAACGCCGCGACCCAATCGTGACCCAAACAGACTCCTACTACGGCGGGCGAATTTTTGAGTGGACCGTGCAGAACAAGATATCGTCGGATCACAAGAAAATTGGTACAAAATTATTATTTTGCAGGACAAGAAATTTAATTTGAGCGGAGTCGATTATTTCGCAGCCAAAGACGAATTGTTTATCAATACATCCCAGCTGACTTTTTAGAGGTCCTCGTGAAATTATTATCAATAGAATAGAGTACTGTTGGAACATATTTATTCATTTAATAAGTCCATCTGCTGCAAGTCAAAAACCATTGTTACAGTTTAATTGAGCTGATATTCGTTGAGTGATAAGAGTTTAATAATGGAGTATTACAGCCCTTAGTAGAGATGGTGAATTCCTGAATTCCCACAGAAACCCGATCTCAAACTACGTCCAAAAATTCGAATATAAATCTTGAAATAAAACCAGAATTGAACATCTTTTCTGACACGTAAAATTCCCTCTCCCCCAGGGCCCTCTAAGCGTCAGCGCTTCTCATCCGCGCAACTCGAAGACACCCAGTTCAACCATCCTTCTCCAATCTCGAAACCTGCAAGGTTCTGCTACGTGTCCGCTCGCTCAGAAGGTCTCGTCCAGGGAGAGTTTGTCCCCGCCCCCACCCCCGTCCCAATGCGACGGGTCGCCTCGCCGCCGCCCGACAGATTGGATGTTAATGGCCCCGCGACGGCCAGGTCACCGCCTCGCCTCGCCTCGCCTCGCCTCGCCTCGCCTTGCCGGCCGCGCCGCCGCCCCGCGTTTCTCGCCCGGCGGAACATTATCGCTCCGACAGACACTTCATTAGATTTATGGCCGCGAGATTACGCGCCAGTTGATGGCCCTTCAGAAAACCTCGCGCGCGCTCTTATTTCATCACGAGATTTGTGTGACGCGCTGACGAAACGCGCCGCGCCGCGCAATCGCCCGTCCGTCCGACCGGACGCCGCGACGCGTCGCGATGCCCGACGCCGCGGGCGACGCTCCGGGTGCGACAACCACCGCCCCGCGCGTGATTCATCGGATAATGGGCGTAAAGACGTAGTTACGGAGCCGTCAGTGTGTCGTGAAGCCTCACATGTGGGAAACGTGTTATTTTATTCCGTGACATCTCACTATTAGAACATCATGATATACTTATTTCGTGATGTTTAGAGAGGAAGATTAAAGATATTCTTGGAATGGCTTAATCCACAGAATAAAAATAATATTATAAAATAGAGAACACGCAGTCGGATTATACCTAAAAGAAAAAAAAAGTATTGGAGAATCATACCGTGGGTATCGAAATAACGATCAAAGCAAGCGCTCTTGGTTGTCCACCATCATTTATCATTCGGTTTACTCACACTCCAGCAAGTTCTCGAGAAAGGAATATAAGCTCCAGGAAACATCTTGTATATCTGATGTGCAGCTACACACAATCCATTAACCAGCGACGCACAAACAACACGGCTTCTCGGCGAGAAAACGAAACATTAACTGTGCCTCCCCATCTTTCTACATTAGTTTCCTGCCTAGTTTCCGCCGTTCTACACCCCACTTAATTCAACACTCACTACTAGAACGGCAAGGAACAGTCATTGGGCCCCGCCCTCGTCGCGCCTCCTACCGCCAGCCGGCGCGCAGTGGGGCGGGTAGCGGCCGCGGCGCGGAGACAAGAGGTTCCGAGAAGCGTGGGATGGAGACAACGGAGCCACGACCCGCGCCTACGCCTCCGCTGCCGCTGCCACCGCCACCACCACCACCATCGCCACCGCCGTCGACCAGCGGAAGGCGCGGGCGTGACACGCCGCCGCGCCGACGCGCTGGTCGTGACCGGACAAGAGCCCCGGGCTTCGGCCACGGTAACGAACCCCACCCACCGCCCACAAACCCCACCCGCCCGGTCCCATCCATTCACCCGCCTACTTTCCACTCCCCCGTCGCCCGCCCACCGCCCCGCATAACCGCTCCGTGAGCCGCCAACACGAACCCTTATTTCCCCCTCCCCTCCGCGTCGTGCCGCATACCGCCCCCGGTCGCCCGAGCTGTGATTGAGCTCGCCCGGCTATTAGCACGTAGGTAGCTTACAACTCACGAAAGTGCCACCTCTCGACACGCATGTGATCGCGCGGGCGCGCCGCGGAACATGTATCGACAATCGATCGTTTATCAAAGTACAGAGTCACGCGCGTGACGGCGTCGCGGCTGCCAACGCCCGCTTACCAAATATCAAGATATCCGCGTCTAATTGCTCACGCAAACGGACCCGCGATGCGTCAATGTCCCGCGTGGTACGACCTCGAGCGTGGGCGTCCGGAAGGAACGCTGCCGCTTGCACGCGGTCAAAAGGGACGCCGTCACGGCCGGAATTTTCCTTACGGTGGAAACGAAGACCGACAAGGGAACACTTGACAGAAGGATTTTTTTGATTGATTGATTTTTTCGTGTTTCCGGGCGCGTTAACAGCTTTCGTCATTATTCCCGTTCGTGTAGTACATGTTTTTATCGGGAGATGGCGGTGATCCTCCCCCGCAGGATGGCGAGATCCGGCGCCGACCTACCGTCGGATAGTGGGGTTTCCCCATAAACAGGACTCTCCCACCAGCGGGGCACCGTCCCAGCCGGGACAAGCTCTAACCTCCCGACCGGTCTCCCGGAATATGTGGTAGTGTAGTGCATGTTAGTGTAAGTATGTGTGTGTAAGGGGAGAGGATAGGACAAGGAAGAGGAAGGACAGATCGCGCGTGGTCCATGGCCCGTGTGGTAGGGTACTGCTCCGGCATTTGCCTGGTGTTGATGGGAGAAACCGCGGAAAACTACCGATCAGAGCAGCCGGCCGCTAGAATTCTCCTCCAGCCAGCGACGGAATTCGACCTAGCTGAAAAGCTAGTGTCGAAAATCCTGCCGCCGTCAGGACTCTAACCGAGGACCTCCCGGTCAGAGGCCCTGCAGTGACATCAGTTGATGCTCTGAGCTACCGCTCCCGGTTTGACAGAAGGCCATTTAGGATTAACATTTTACGTCACACTTCGTGAAACCCGCTTAGACATTTTCAGCTCAACGAAATATAAACGACTCTCTGTATTCTTTGATTGTAAATGTAAATATTATTATGCCACTCTCATGACTTCACAGACCATTCTGAATGTTGCCTGTTATTTTTTTGATTTTATTTTCCTTGTGGTTTTTTGTGGTTTTGCTTTTTGCTCGAGAGCGTTTTAGCGCCTTGGCCCTCCCTCTTCAGTTAGTAAGCGACTGCCTCCAGTCAGGTACTGCGCAGCCATTTTCAGCGAGGTACCGCCCAAGCTAGAATGATCTTCGTACTGACTGTTGCACCTTGTACACCGAGCAGCGACAGAATACACTGTGAGTGATCGAAAAGACAAGACAAACAAGGCGAAGACCATTCAGCAAAGGCACCGATTCCAACCTCACAAGTGTTGGTTGTAATTTCTCGAAATTACTTTTATTATAAAACACTGTTTCAACCTGTGAAGCGAACCAAATACTTCTGTTTTGCTTATTTAACTCGTGCGTTCTTTTATTTCGGACTAGATTGCCTCGTATGGTGTATATACAAAAAACAATACTTGGAAAAAAGGAAAAAATGCAAACTTCATTACTAATTTGAAATTAGGTGTGATAACTAAGGCGGCAAATTTTTACTTTCCTTTTTACACACGCGTTTTGATTATGATGTGCCAAGAATATTTAATTAGGATATATTTGACAGCAAATTAATACATTATGTCGAAGCATTAATCTGTGAGCATTCTGAATTGTTAAGTATGCCTTGTCAATGTGGAAGCCGAGGTAGGTGGCAACAATGGGGCTGGTAGGTTGCGTGGTAACGCTCATCGCATTCTCTGTTCGCCGGGAGAAGCAGTAGGCGGTACAAGACATTTCGCGTCGTCATCATTAGGTCACAGTGGCCACGGTCTGTTTCACCACACTGCCAGCGTTGCAACGCGGTGCGTTGCCACACAACTTCATACCGACGACCTCTCAACACAGCGGAAGTCACGAACAGGACCCGGATTTTAATGACAAGTCATATTTTTTCTGGACCTTTGGGGGTGAATTTTATAACAATTTGTGCACGAATCCAGGTATTTTCCATTAGAAAAACGTATTTTTACTGTGCATATATAGTCATATTTACACCCTTTGTAGTAAAAGGTCATATTTTGGCCAAATTTTGCCATAAATGCATATATGTCATGTTTTTAAGGTCCGTTTTTAGTAAAAGGACATATTTTGGTCAAATTTCACCCAAAATGCATACATATGTCATATTTTTAAGGACACAAGAATAAAAACCCTGAAAATGTTTCTCGCATGTCAATGTATCAAGTGACATTGTCACAAATAAACTCAACAATTACACCACAAAGCATTGTTTGAAACAGGATTATTTGATTTACAGACACAAGATTTTTTTAATGCTAGTTAGTTCCAAAGACTGCAAACCGTATGTACCATACTCACAATCTGTTCTTGAGTGAATTTTGTATTTATGTTATACCTAAAATATCAACAGGAATTTAAAAAAAATTGTACAACGTCATATTTTATTTTTTAAGGTCATATTTTTACAGGTTTTACGTCATAAATGCTTGCATATTTCGCTGACTTTTAGGTCATTAAAATCCGAGCCCTAGTCATGAATCAAGATTTGATTCTAAACGGTCGTCCTCTATTTCAAGCGTTTGCCTTCAAACTTCACAGATCTCGTTCTACTTGTTGCCAGCACTCATACAACCTTCATGTAGGCCACGGGAGAGACAAACTGTCAATTTCAAACTCTATCCTCGTAAGCGATGCGGCAGGACTTCAAGAAACCCGACCGGAATAACCAGAAGGAAAAATACACACGGTTTTCAAAACTTCCGCAGCGCTGGGCTGGCCAGCAAATCTGCGTTATTTCCAACGGCAGCATGTGAGTAAACCGCACAAAACGGCGGGGCGTCCAGGAAAACCACCAAAAGCCCCCTCGTGTCCAGACCGCGACCGCTGAGAAACTGCCTGCTGCCACACAAAGCAGGGTCCAACTTCTAAACGCCTCTCGGGAAGTGGTCATGACTGAACAAAACCACTAGAATTCGATTACGTACTATGTGCATTGTAGGAGACCCTGACACTGGTTTATCCTGGAAATCTTCATTGGCAGTGTTTTTCTCTTTAAACATGCCTATTTTTGTAAGGAAACTTCCTATTAATTTAAGACGCCATGGTTTACGTTCTACTGAGCAATACTGGTAAAACTTGTGTCAAATAATAGTTCATGGAGAGATCTACAAGAGCTAACATAGAACTTGACATCATAGATCAAAGTTGTACATCATTTTTACATAGTCATTCGATTTGTAGAAATTAAGGAAGCACAGAAAGTATAATTAGCTTTCACGTTAAAAATATATTTTTGATACAAGAATACCCAGCGATAAGCGCAAAAGAAAAATACGAACAAAAATTCCCTGCATTTGGCATATCTGTAGTGAGGGAAGTCCCGTTTAACTTTATCGAAAGCTAAAAAAGGAGGACATGCGCATCACCAAACCCGGAGAGGGGCCAGACAGCTCTAGGCGCACTTCCTGTCGGGAGACAACACGCACCGTCACTCATTTGTCAACGGGCCTCCCCCGTATCCCCCTCCACCCACGACAAAGAGGACAAAGATACGAGAGCCGTTTGCACATCGCACGTCACATGCAATCGCTGTAATACTTCATTCTCGCTCATACAAGGGTTTAACACTGCACGTTTACATGCCGAAGAAAAGTTTCTAATTTTAAACTTCCTGATGATATTAAGTGCTTATGGGGAAATAAAAAATTCTGCGAAGAACGAGTAAGTTACTTTGAAGAAAAAAATCTACTCCTAATTTTTTCGAGGATAACCATTTCAACACAACTTGTCGCTTCCTGCATTTCTTTTCTTGAGATCTATTTTGTACCAAGAACATTCTCTTTCAGTTACACTTTCATCTGTTAACATTAAACATTCTCAATTCTTCACTTTATTTTACCCTGCTCATTCTTCACCCAAGGTTACAAATGGTTACATATTTTACATGGTATTACAAAAGTAATACGAGGAAGTGGGCAATTGGGTTGAGAAACAATCCGACAGTAACAACTGGTAGTAAGCAGTCATGAAATCCCAAACGATCGCTCCCAAAATTAGCTCGGAACCTGCAAAGCGGACTGGGCGAGATCTATGAAGTTCCCGAGCAAATGTTACGTATTCAGCCAACACGCCGGTGACGCACACAGCACGGCACTTCAGGACACGACAGCGCCCCGTGCGATACTGCGGTGGGCGATAGTCGACTGTTTCTATGTACTCGCCGGTCAATGGTTGCCACGGAGGGAGCGATACCGCTCGCACACACGCAGGCGGACGTCTAATAAGGAGTGACGGGCGGGTGGGCGGAACGGGGCGGGGCGGGGCGGGGCGGGGCGGGGCGGGGCGGGACGGGGAAGGGCGGGACGGGACGGAGCGGGACGAGACGAGACGAGACGGGGCGGGGCGGGGCGGGGCGGGGCGGGGCGGGGCGGGGCGGGGCGGGGCGGGGCGGGCGAGCGGGGCGGCCAGGGGCCAGCCGGTAGGCCGGGGAAATATATAAAAGGTGTTTGCCGTGTATGCCGGGCGGAGCCTGGTTAATTAACAGGCGCTATCGCGGCCTGCTGATAGCGCAACACGCCGTCGCTGATAGCGCCGCGGGAATTGAGCTGCAACGGGCTGCGAACTGCGTGGATGGCTACTTCACCCGACAATGACGGAAGGCGAAAGACAATTTTGTACTAAGGTTGATTGCTACGAGAGACGCGGTGGTATAAACGAAGCCGAATTCGGACGGATTAAATATCACAGCTCTACTGTGAATTTTATACTGACGAATATTCGACAAGAAATATTTTTCTGTTGAAAATTGTGTACTAAGGTTCACTGCAACGAGAGAGACAAGAGGTATAAACGAAGCAGAATTTGGACGGACTAAATGTCACAGCCCTAATGTGAATTTTATACTGACGAATATTGAACAAGAAATATTTTTCTGTTGAAAATTTTGTACTAAGGTTCATTGCAACGAGAGACACAGTGGTATAAACGAAGCCGAATTCGGACGGATTAAATGTCACAGCCCTAATGTGAATTTTATACTGACGAATATTGAACACGAAATATTTTTCTTGTGCGAAAAAACAAATTAAAAATAACTAAATTAAAGGAAGCGTGGAATTATTCAATACCTTTTTCAATTTTCTTTGTAAATTGAACAAGTTGTTACGATGTGGTACAAACACTTGTTTTGTGCAGTGATTTTTTTGTGCAATACATTTTCAAATGGTTTCGTTTTGAAAATTTATGCTTCATTTTGGTATTTTGAATCAATATGAGTATATTCGTATTAGTACGTTTTTACGTGACGGTGCAATGGCTTCATTTCGATATAATGTATCACGGATTAGCAGAGTTTAACTCATACATGGGCAAATGCCCTAAGAAATTTACACCTACCAGAAAGCATACATTAGAATACCCAGAAAAATAATCAATTTTCGATATGAACCACTTGTTTCAGAAACTATATTAGTCCACAATCAATTTACCAAAGAATATTATTGTTCCAGGAATCTACCCGTTTAAAAATGGTCGAGAGACACTCAAAAAACCACTCAGCAAAGTAAACATATGGATGAATCATGAAAATACAACGTAAGATAAGAATTCACCCACCGGCCGTTGGGATGACTTGGTAAAAGTGGGTGTTCTATTGATGAACTGTGACAAGAGATAACGATGAGGCAAAAGCGGCTTCTCTGGCACTGCACTATTCCCAAGAAGAGGACTCACGGTCATTCAGTTAGGAATTACATTTCGCGAGTGCTCCCGACACAAAACAGCCTCCGCGCCCGAACAATGCGCCAAGTGAAACGAACCGAAAGGCGACAAACTTAGCTCGCCGCAGCCTCACGATGCTCTTTTTTTTTTTCAAGCCGGAACTGCGCGCTCTCAGTAACGCCCCGCCGCCGCCGCGGCCCCGCGATGGCACTCGCCCAAAAATTAAGCACCGACCTCTGGTGATTCTTTTATGGGGAATGTTGGCAATACTTCCCTGTCGTTTGCTCCTCCGCTGAGGACACGAGACATGAAGTATTGCCAGCGCTGCCCACAAAAGAATCGCTTGATATTTGGGTATTGTTTTTGGCCGCTTGCCATTCGAAGTGTTAGGGACTGCGCGTCGGCGTCGGCGGCGGCGACTGCACGGCGCGGAAAATAAAACGAAAGGCGGCTCGAAAACGGAGACACAGATGCGGCGCGTGACGTGACGGCCTGAAGAAAGAAAAAGAAAAAAAAAAGACTAGAGAGAGGGAGAGAGGAGGAAAATTCGAGTGGGAGTTACCTCTCGTCGTTGATGTAACGGCGCATCCGTCTGAGAGCAATTATCCACACGCCCCACTTCGCCGACAGCGCAGATGGAGTTCCCCAGGGTCCTAGAGGAAGCCAACCTCGACGAAAGCGGAGGAGTCGGGTGGAGTTGATTCGCGAGGGAACGCAAGACGGAAGAGGATGAGGAGAGGGGAGTGAGGGGCCAAGAGCTCCCAAAATATACACAAGGCGAGCGCACCCCGCGTCCGAATTAACGAAACGACGACATGGATGAACGACAGAGCGTGCGTGTGTATATGGGATCGAAAACGGAGAGGGAGTGACTAAAGAGCTGTGCGTGAGAGAGACGATGCTACAAACACGTGTGATGCTACGTGTGACAAGAACAGATGCAGGTGTGAAGAGAGAGTGGGAGACAGGAATGAGTGAGAACGTAGGGTAGACGATGGAGAGAGGATGCTACAAACACGTGTGACAAGGACAGATGCAGGTGTGAAGAGAGAGTGGGCGACGGGAATGAGTGACAAACGAAGAGAGACAACAAAGAGGAAATGGTAAACGAGAGAGAGAGAGAGAGAGAGAGAGAGAGAGAGAGAGAGAGAGAGAGAGGTACACGAGTGATATTCGGATCGACACGAATCCCCCCCTCCTCCCCCGCACTTCCGGAGCTCCTCGTTGCCTGTGTACTCGGGCTTCCACCGATAAATATTTGTTCCCAACTCCACCGTTTTACAGCAGACCAATTACGCGTTATCACTTGATTCTTCACAAACTGTCGACATCAGACCAAACATCGTTATCGGCGCCAGATTAACGCGCGCGTATGGCGGGCGCTGCCGCTGTCACCGTTCCCTCTCGCCCCCCCTGCCCCCCCCCCGGGTGTCGACGCCCCCGCCGTAGCGCGCACTGCGGCGTGCCGAGTCTCTAACGACGAAGCGGGCGCCGCGCCCGCTCGCACCGATTGCCTTCGTTGTGTGCTCGAGGGCCTCCCAGCAAGGAAACCATTGCACGCCTCCAGAGCAAATATCGGTTGGATTTCAATGTCCGTCGCTGAGTCGAGCAGATATCACGCAGCCGCCTGTTTGCTGAGCTCAGGGTGTTTGTACGCGCCCGATATCACTTCAGAAGTAGACTTATGTCAGATTCTGAAGTCATACAATGACGGTTTGCATTCTGCCAGGCAGGTTGTCATGTTAATACGATAAAATTGGGATTTCGCTTAACACAAAATGAATGTGTACCGAAGCTTCCTTTGCTTTGTTTTGTGTTTGGCGGTTCGGTGAACACATGTTTCACAAAATCCCCATTCATACACGAAAGAACATAACGGCTTAAAAGAATGGATTTACAACACCACAGAACAAACCAAAATAGTATTCGCCGATTTCGTAAGAAAAATGACGCCGCATCCCAATCCTACAGGCTCATTTCTCCCTTTGTAATATGCACAAGGAAAAACGGTCCCCGCGTACACTAAGGAACCTGCAAATTTGTTCTAGAAACATCTGTTTTCGTTTCAAATGTCCCCAATTTTCTACGTTACATATGTTTCAGAAAATGTTCTCACATTAGATATCCGAACGATAATTCAACTAAATCGTTCAAAAATCACAACTAATGCAGCAATATGGATATATAAATCTCATATTTATATTTTGATGCGTTTATGTCTACATATCCATGTGTGCTACATAGCCATGCGTTTATGTCTACATATCCATATCCATATTCAGAAGTGCAAGTTAAATCAAGTTTTTAGAGCAAACAAATGAATTCTCCTTCGAAGTATCACTTCAACGAATAATATTCCAATGTTTTGAGCATCATGAAGACACAGATTTCAGGGTTTGCTTCAAATGTCAGACATGCCTCGATTCTCCAACTCCTCGTCAATTTCCGACTAACCAATCACAAGAAAGTGAAGGTAAGATCGCCAGAGACGAAAGAGCTCACGTGCCAAGAACTCGCTCGTCACCTCGCCAATGCCACCCAACCATCACCACCACCACCGTCATCATCATCACCACCGCCGCCGCCAGCGCTGGCACAGGCGTCGCGCCGCCTAATTAGCGAATATTACTCTTCGCCAGGGCCCGATTCGGACGCGGGGAAGAGATAAATTATTCAATTCAAAGCGCGGCTCTTCGCGTTGCTTCCCCCCCACTCCCGTCCTCCCCTCCCCCCCTTCACTCTAACGCGTCCCGCGCGTCGTGGAAGTTTGCCATGCGCCCTTTTCCCAACGCCTCATTAATGTTTTAAATATAACCCAAGCGAGCCGGGGCGGCACGGCGCGCGCATGCAGGGAGCTCGACGCCGCGCCGGTGCGTGGCGCGGAGGACAGGGGCGACGGCGGCGGCGGCGGCGGCAATGGCGGCGGGCGCGACCGCGGGAGGCGGCCCAAATTTAGGCGGCGGGGCCGCGGGGGCGGCAATTAGCGCCGCGGGCGACCGGGGCCGGGCGGGAGCCGTGCGGAGCGGGGCGGGGCGGAGCGGAGCGGAGTCAACGCATGCTCGGCGTGCTTCGCCACCTGCCGCCTCCGCCGCCGCCGGTGTCGAAACTCGCCGCCGCCGGTGACAAATGCTAATCGGGGCGCGGCGCGTTCCGACGCCGCCGTCGTTCGCTCCCCCCCCCCCCGGCCCGCCTCGCTAGCGCGCGCCCGAGGGCGTTAGGGCGAGGGCGAGGGCGATGCGGCACGGTCGCTCTCCGCGATGGATAGCAGCGAGTGGGCGGTGCCCCCGACGTGTCGCATGGGGGTCGGTGCGTTCTACGAATGCCGCGCTCCATAACGATCGACATTGGGACATCCGTCACTTGTCTCGCTGGGGTGGTGGAACTACTGCGCACAAACACTTTGACAGACCGTCTCCTGTTTCTGTAATCTTGTATAAAATACTGTAATCATTACGTTGTCAGTCTGGGGACTGGTTTGATGTCCTAAGACACTGGTTAATTAAGAGAAATTCCTCAGTCACACCGATACCTTACATGGAATTCGGACACACAACTTCTTTGCAGAGCCGTTTCCGCCACAACCGGGGTTTGGCCTACGCAATACTACACAACATTAACTTAATTTGGAGGATAAGTCGTGTGAAATATGTGACAACCGGTAATAATGACAAATCTACATGGCTGTGAATAACTCTTTATTTTCTCAGAGGATATTTTCGTGTGTGAACATTTGCCAAGTTGCCACTGGCACATACCAGCTACGAACAACTACCATGAAGTAAGTGGCACTGTCTTCTTGCCAGAAATTCATTCCACATCACTCATACTAATTCACGATAATCAAACAACGGAAATTATATTAAGTGTAAACATTTATTTCGAGTTCCAGAAAGAAAGATAAACAATGGAAAAACTATCAAAATCGTAAAATTTACTTAAAACGGTTTTTTTTATTTACGGACGCATCAACATCTAGATCATTAGCGACCACTATTGGGGTTAACGTTACGATAACTATGAAGGTGAAACGAAATGATGATGATAGGGGGAGAAAGGACGAACACAAATACAACCACGTCCGAGGCAGGACTCGAACCCGCGACCCTTCGGTCTGATATCACTAGAACACATTGCCTTAGCGATCTCGGCCACCGAGCCGACTACTTAAAACTTTCTCACATATCAGATCACACTGTTTCACCCTATCACCCGAGAAAAAACTGCGGGAAAACCTCCTATTTAACTGGTCCGCCCAAGGGCGACGAGATCTTCATCCACCGCCTCCTGAACACGCGGGGGTGGGGGAGAGGGCGAGGACGGGGGCGGGGGCGAGGGTGGGGTCGAGAACGGGAGCGAGGGCGGGGGCGGGGCGAGAACGGGGGCGGGAGCGGGGGGCGGCGGCGAAGCCGGGGCGAGGGTGGGCGCGGGGGCGAGGGCGGGGGCGGGGGCGGGAGGCGCGAGATGCGGTCGCGGCGCGGAGAGGCAGCGTCCGCGACCGCTCACGTCCCCTCTTCCACCCCCTCCCCTCTCCCCGCCGCCTGGCGCGCCTCCAGAAGCGCGTGCCCCGATTCATCATCGTCCTCCCGCTAACGAGCCCGCCTTTCTTTCCGTGGGCGCGAGGGCGGGGCGGGAGGGGCAGTGGGTGGGGGTGGGGCGGGAGGTGAAAGCCACGACGCGACCGGTCCCTGGCGCCGCTGGGAAGCCCCGGGCGAGTGATGGGAGGCGTCTGGTGGCGACTGGGGTTGACGACTGCGCCTGGGGCAGACCGCGGTATGCGTAGAAATAGCAAAAAACATTGAGATTTTCGAGCAAAAATATCGATATTATAATATCGAAGTTTTGTTTTCGATGTTTTCTTCAGATCGATATATTTGTCACGAAACATCGATTGTTTCCACAAAAATTTATCATACTATATATACAATTTTCAGTTGCTTTTTGTTTTGTTTTTTTTATTACTCGTAATTAACAGTCATTGAGAACTGTCACTGTTGTCGATCCTCAGGCGGCACGACCCGTATAAAATATTTTGTACCTGGTAATATCGTTAAACTGCATTTTGAACCTTGACTACGTAGAACATCGATTAAAAAAATTAAGATGACAGTCAAATTTAAGAGACAGTATATTTTAAACAAATATTGACGTGTTATGTACCACATTACGAACCAGTACATTTTACTTCGAAACGTTTCATCATATTTAAAACATCGATATTTTAAATCTGTTTTTGTCGATGTTTTCATTGACATTGGAAACCTTCGGTGAAGTAATCTTCGGTTCGGTCATCTTTTGCTAAATTTTGCCATGACTAGGAATGCGCCATCGCCAACAAAACATCGATGCTCAAATTAAAACATTGATGTTAATAAAACATCGATCCAAAACCACAGACGTGACTAAACATCGATGTTTTAAAAACTGGATAAGATGCCTAAATATTTGCGACCTTTCTGGATATCGCAAATAGGATTTTCAAGTAACAACAATACAGTCTTTTCTCTTTTCATCGCAAGCGCTGATCGGATGCAACACTGTAAGTGAAGGTGGCGTAGGAATATCTAAGAGTAACAACACCCCACAGAACTCCACAAGGTCTCAATACTATCATGAGCGAGAAAACTTCGAGCCGTTCAACGCGTCACTCTCAAGTTCTCTCCAATCGCTTTCACCCACTATCCCTGCAGGCCGAACCCGTCGAAACGCACGTGCACCCAGTAAGCACCGTCTCAGAGCTTTAATTCGCTTCTCAAGACGACTCGACGAAGCACTTTCATCGCTTCAAAACTCCCATCACTTCGACAAGAATCGAGAACGCTTTAAACGTTCCCATTGTCTCATTAAACTAATTCCCCGCGTTCCCGGAGTTCGCAACTCGGAGAGGATGAACCGAGAACGACCGGCCCGCCGCCGCACCTCTATGCCCCAGTTCACGCGGTCGGCCGGCCGACTCCACGATCGCCGTCCGTCCATCCGACTGAGGAGTAGAGGGGGGCGGGGGGATCCTCTCGAAAATACGTGGCAGAACTAATAGCGCGCGAGGCCGAGCCGGTCCGTCACGGATCACAGGCGGCGAGCGGCCTGAGGAGAAAATGCCGTGTTCCACACAGTTCCCGCAACCTCAACGGCAATTCGATCGCTGCGAACTATAAAGCTGCAGCTATAAACCACAGCTCCGGCCTATTAACGTTTCTGATTGCCGCACAAATATCGTTTTTCTCCGCGACGATCAGGCTGTGGCGAGTAGACGCGCGTCTTGTGCGGGCTGGGCTGGGGCGGTTGCATCAAGAGAGCATGGCACGGTGGAAGGACTGAAGCATATTGTAAATTTGAAATGCGTTGGGCGGATTTTTTAGCGATCCGTGCAGGTCGAGGCAAGTCATCAGTCACGTGGCTAAAACAGCGTCACGGTCAACAGAACGGATTCGGTAAGTATTCGGAGCTGAAACAGTTTAATACTGTCATGTTACGGGTTTTACGAGACAATGAATACTCAAATCCCACAAAAAATCATATTTTAAGTAATACCCCAAAATATGTACTTTAAGGAAACAATACTGACAATGAGTGTAATCGAAGTGCCCCCCCCCCGCCCTCTGACCCCTTTTAAAATTCCTTTCACTCGTGCCGACGAACGTCATATGCTCAACGAATCGTCTTTATTGAACTCCTTAGAGATGCACGCACTACACATCATCCTGTCTCGGGCATGCTACGCTGGTGTTGCGTTTTCTAGAGAAAAGACTTCGTCGAGCGGAACAGTGTGGCGACAGTGATGCCATCGTTCACATGCCTTCAATCATATCTCCCAATGTTTCGTTATCTTGATGACGCGGGGAAATACTATATCGAACACAAGCTTTTAGCCATTAGGTTCGGCTCAATGGCGTTGAGTGTTGCAAACTTAACACAATGCTGGTTTATTATACGGGCAAACGTTGATTAAGACATGATAAATGTCATGTTATATTTTACGTATATCACGTGGTTTACATTCTTATATTGTTCCAGTTCATTGAACGTCACGTCAAAGGAATTTTCTAATTATCATCGTTGGATAAATGTCTCGCCTTTCAATTTTGTTCGTAACTGCAAAGGCAAACCGGGTTAGGTTTAATGTTTCGATTTACGATGTAGAAAGAGAAAGGCAAAATCAAGCTCCAATTTTCCACTTCAACTTATTATTTCCTATTATGTCAGTTTATGTGTTAAACGATATTCGAAACCAAGTAACTCGACTTCACTTGCAAAGAAAAGAGCGCGGTTTCACAACCGAGCGCCGAGCACGAGCTCGGTGCTTAGCCGATCCTTAAAATGGCGCAAAATCGCATTCTATTCCCTCTGTCACGACTGTTTACACAACACAAGTACACAATGATAAAGCAAGAGTTAACAGCCACTTAATTCGGCGTTCACACTTGTCCACATACACTGCGCGCGAAACAAAAAGGGAAGACGGAGCGCAACTCGAGGAGAGTTCAAGAACTCGCCGCCGTGGCGGGGGCGGGGCGAGGGCGCACTAGGCTCTCAGGCGCGGCGGCAGGTGTCGGCTGCGCGGGGGCGAAGAAGGGTGGAGGGTGGGGCGGGGGGCGAGAGTGCCGCCTCGTTAGCCCCGAGTCGCGCGGTAATGCAGGGGCGCCGGAGGCGGTGGCGGCGTGTAGAGGTGGGCGGGGCTGAGAAGGCGCCGGAGCGCCGGTGGCGGAGCTGATGTAGCGGCGGCGGTGGCGATTGAGGCGGCGGTGGCGGCAGCGGTGGAGGTGATGGTGGCAGCGGTGGCGGCGGTAGCGGCGGCGGCGGTAGTGGCGGCGGTGGAGGCGGCGGTGGAGGCGGCGGTGGTGGCGACGCAGGCGGCGGTAGTTGCGGTGGTGGTGGTGGTGGTGGTGGTGGTGGTGGTGGTGGTGGTGGTGGTGGCGGCGGCGGCGGTGGTGGTGGTGGTGGTGGTGGTGGCGGCGGAAGTGGTGGTGGTGGTGGCGGCGCAAGTGGTGGTGGCGGCGGCGGCGGTGGTGGTGGTGGCGGCGCAAGTGGTGGTGACGGCGCAAGTGGTGGTGGCGGCGCAAGTGGTGGTGGCGGCGCAAGTGGTGGTGGCGGCGCAAGTGGTGGTGGTGGTGGTGGTGGTGGTGGTGGTGGTGGTGGCGGCGGCGGCGGCGGCGGCGGCGGCGGCGGCGGCGGTGGTGGTGGTAGCGGTGCCAGCGGTAACGATGAGGGGGCGTGGCGACGGCTGGGGTTGCGAATACTGGAGATTGTCGGAGAGCGGGTGAGCGGATGCGAGAGGTCGCTGGCGGCGGTGGCACCACCACCACTCCACTCCACCTGCCGGCGTAATGAGATAAAAGCTCTTATCGCCGCGATGCCAGCTTCGATTAGCAATAACACGGCTCCGCCGCCAACGCTCCACCGGCCCCGCGCCCTTTCACGTCTCGTCCCCCCCCCCTTGCTCCTCTTTCCCACCACCCCCACTCACATCTCCCAATTCCCTTTTGCGGTCGCCCAAAGAAGCTGCTTGGCAATACCCCTGCAAGCGTTCATAAATTCCAACTAATTTAGGTTACCACCTTCAATTTCACGTTGACTTCGGCTCTATCAGAGATGAATGACTTGATTCAATTCGAGTCTATTTTAGTCCGCATTGATTTACGTGGACGTAATGCATCATCCAACAGAAATGTTGCACGCATTTACAGAGCTACATGTAAGTCAACTGTTTCATTACGATTACTCATTCCTGGTGTATTAAAAATTGAGTGACAACAACTTCACACAACGGCTGGATTCGGGAGAGTAATTAAATTAAGGAATTGGAATCTACGATTTCTTCACAAATAACGATACATTATCACAGGGAAAATCACATATTTCCTTATCAACGCTTGGTTAATTTGACTCGTTTATTGATAATTAATGGGAAATACAAATTCTTTCTTTTTCGGTAATATGGTCGTAAAATCGTATATTAAAATGATATTAGAGCTCCCAAAACAGAAATCCGCATAAAACACTCAAACTTGTAAACATGCCCATATCGTTAAGCAAATGAAAATCCATGAAACCCATAGCTTGCTTCAGACTGTTCAAAATTTCCTCACTTCAATCGAATTTCCTTACTTAAATTGCATGATAATCACGCGGAGAGATGAACGATTTAGTGTAACTGAATACCATATAGCCTATAGCCTATACCATACCTATAGCCGGATAACTGAAATATATTCACTATATTCACAAACACTATTTATTCGTAAGCACTGACAAAGTTTTCTTCAACGGAATCGGATAATTAAATTTTTATTTCATCCATTTGGGTCTCTTTTACCAGGTAAGACTTTGAACTTTCCGGAAATAAAGTTTTGAAAATAAGTTATGCTTGGAAGATAATTTAAATTTCACACTATTGATAGACTAAACCGTAAAACATTATTAGAGAAATATTTCAAATCGCAGGATTTCCTAGAATTTACGACCCGACCTCGATCAATTCAAACACAGCAAATTTTCAAAGAAGCAACAGCAAAGATACGCAGAGGAAAGAGTTATAGTTGGACTAAAACATTAAGTCCGTTGACACTTGATCAGCTGTGACGCTACCATCCAATCGTAAGCCTGAACGTCCCTGTAGTGACGTTTAAGTTCCCGACTGGATAACAGAGTCACAACTGATTAAGAGTCAACGGACTCAATGTTTTAATCAAACTTATACTTGGAGACGATTGCTTCACACCAGCTCGTCGCCATATAACACGTGGTTTCTCGACCACCCTCCGAATTAAACTCGCACAAAGGCAACGCGATTCGTGGACATTGATTCATCCGACGCGCACGTCAGACGCTCATAAATCACCACGGCAATAAAAAACCTGTGGGGACGCCACCTACGCAGCCGCTGGCGCGGCCAGCCTTTGGAGCGGCGTTCGCGAGGCGACTGTCTGCAGATTCGGCGCGGAGCAGTCGGTCGCGTCAACGGCTTGGAGGAGGCAGCCGCATCCTGTCCATTAAGCAGCAACTCGTCGACGCACTCCACATCGGAGTCCTTCCAACAGCCCCGGCGCACCACTTCAATTCGCGTGTTCTAAGTTTCCTCCAACAAGCACTCCCTACGCTTGTTAACATCGTCTCGATGGACATTCGTACTTGACAAACGCGTCACGCACAATGGAATACGCACGTGTCGCGGTAGCACTATCAACATGTACGTATCTAAACAGATAATATTACAATATGCATAGCATGCATTTTTTAAATCTATTTTTAAAGCCAGATTTCTACAATTATCTTAAAAATAAATAATTATCGATAAAATGTGCACAGTTATACTTATCCGAGAAGTCGTAGTATTCACTATACCCAATGCAATATTTGGGAATGAAAAATCATTCGTTGAAGTTAGGGTTACCATAGCATTCAACAGTCGTGGGCATAAAAAAACAACTTTAAAATTGAGAGGATGAACGAAATACAACTGATTAAAATATGAAAAGGTGGAAATATAAATTCAACGTGTCATCTGAATTACGCTGAAACTTTGGATTTCACACTTTCCATTCCATTTCAGTAAGGGCGGAGTCCATGAAAATTGTCAAAGAGACATGAAATACATTGAATCATTGATAACAAATTACTTGAAGTGCAAGTCAAACAGCGCAATACTGTATATTGATTTAATTCAATATTTCAAAGGAGGACACTATTTGGAAACGCAACGTCGTAAGCAAAGTCCATTTAGAAACGCCTAATATTTAACAGCATTCGTAGTTCTGTAACGTAAGTAAAGGCAAACAGAAGAGTCACCCACCATAGATTAAACATTTATGCCGCAGCTGCCTCTATGCGTAGCTGCCTTCGAACTTTCCAAGGAGTTCCTTCTTCAAACACATTCACTTGAATTTAACTCTTGCTATATAAATACGGAATAATTCATTCAGAAACATACATTTGTGCCGATATTTGTGTGTTAAAATGCCATGTCGATGGAATTTGTAAATAAAGGAAACGGAGTCGCACTACGAAGACCACTTATCTCGCTCGGCGGATAACACAAACACACAAACAGATTTGACAAAGTAGTGTACAGAAGATCGATAAATTCTCGACTTACATTCCCCTTTTCACATAAGTTTTAGGAGACATACTAAAGCAAGAATCCTCTGAGGAAGTAAACTCAAAGAGATCACAATGGACGAAATGTTGCACAAGAAAACAGCAAGAATTGTCACACGAATAAACGAAATAAGAGAACTAGTTGGAAATAAGACAAATAGTTTTAGTGTCCTCTCAATATTTTGCGATTAGTCCTCATTTCGTAACTCTCAATTTGTAATGGAATTTAAATGTTAAAAATGGAATAATAGTACACTAATGAATGACATTAATATTGTTTTAACTAGAAGAGAAATGACAAAAAGCCACGTGGATTAATAACATTCAGAAAGTTAACTAATATAAAAGGTAAACCGCAGGATGTTAAGTTGCCCGTTGAAATACATGCGTGCAAATGGGTAGTACGTTTTAGTCCATCTATACCGCATTTAATTATGTATGAGTAAAAAAACCTATTTAACGAGAAAGTATTTATGTGGGAGCGCCCCCATAATGCTGAGCAAACTCGTGGGAGTGGGGGCCCGTGGGAGCAGCCGAGCGCGGGCCGCCTCCGGCCACCGGTGCCGGCCGGGCGCGGTCACTCCCCGCCCTTCCAGCCCCGCCCCCGCCCCCTCCACCGCCCACCGCCCGCCGCCGACGCCGCTGCGCCACAATGGCCGTAATGTTAGCTCAAACAAACAATAATAGCCCCCCGTGTTATGGCCTGTAAGTCTGAATACTATCTCCCTAAGTCAATAATTCCACGATAACGAGAGCCCCGCCCCTCCTCCTCCTCCCCCTGTTTAAACTGTCGCTGTTACGCTGCTGGTAGCCACAAGACACACACGCACTCACACGCACACGTGCGCGACGCGGACGAGGGCTCTGCAAGGAACGCGCAAGCGCGAGCACATACACACACACACACACACACACGCCGGCCCTCACGCACGCACGTACAAACACTCGCCGACGCTTCCGCCCACACAGCCGCCGCCACCACCACCGCCCACGCCCCGCCAGCCGCCCCGAGACCTTGGGGGCAATTTGTTCTAACGACTGTTTCCGGAACTAATTAGCTAATGGCACCGGGATGCGACAATGGAATGATAAACGATACTATCGAATAAAACGTCGATTTAGACCCGTTGCAAAGAAGCGGCGCGGCGGGCCGGGCACCTCGCTGCGGTGTTGCCACGAGGGCGGCGCGTCCGTCATCCAGGGCGCAGCGGCGTTGGGCGGCGCGACGGGGAGAGATGTTGAGTGGGGCTCCTAGTTCGCTGTTCATGAGACGCAACGCGCCGCTGCCCATTTCAAGTGCGGAGGCCGCACGCAGGCACGCCGCGTACAGAGTCAACACCGGCATTTGCGTGACATTCAGATCTAAAAGGACTCGCCCTTCAGGATGACTGGGAGGAAAACAATGAACACGCATGGAGGAAAATGGACTTTCAGTCATGTTCAGGTTAACGATTTCGAAGGCGACATAGCATGAAAATTGATTTTACTAGTTTCCTTCTGCTTTACATGAAACTGAACTTGTGTGTGTGTGTGTGTAAGTGTGTAAGTGTGTGGAGGGGGGGGGGAGAACGCAAAGGCAAGGAGAATGAGCAGAACAGAGGTCGGACAAAGAAACTGATGAAAAACATCCAAGCAATAGTGTTGAAAGTTTTCAGAACATTAGGGAAAACAAGTTGCAAATCGCACTTTCTCATTATGGCAATATCTCGGCCGCTTTATACCACCTCTGAGCGACTGCCCATGCACAACTCGAACAGCGCATGCGCAGAAGGTGAACATTGCTGTCATTTCTCTCAACGTTTTTCAATGCTAATAAATAAATAAATAAATAAATAAATTACTCGAGCAAAAGGCATCACGAGGCACCAACGTTTCCAAAAGTAGATGCACTATTCTAGTTCGACCCTCTTCCTCAGAGAAACAGGGAAAACGAGCCTACCCATCACGATGGTGCGAACACCTCCACGACCAGAAGAGCCGCCCCGAAACAGGAGGTAGATGCGGCGGGGCAGGTTGGGCAACTTGCCCCAGGCCCCCACTTAAGTGGGGCATATATTAAATGTATTTCATTGAATACATTGTTTTCAAAAAAATATTAACTGTAGCTGAAATATGATTCACTCTAAAATATAATAATAATAATAATAATAATAATAATAATAATAATAATAATAATAATAATAATAATAATAATAATAATAAAATACTTATTTAATACAATTTTTTTTATTTTAAAACTTTTTTTTTTTTGGAAATAAAGGGCCCTCAAGGATCTATTGCCCCAGGCCCCGTTTTCTCTGGGTGCCCCTGCGGATACGGTCAGGAAGAAGAGCCAGCGCGAGGGCGGCGGTAGGGCCGGCGATTAGCCAACGCGAGCGGCGAGGCTACGACGGCGGCGGCGGCGGCGGCGGCGGCGCGCAGCGGGGCGGAGCAGCAACGGCGGCGGCAGACGCCCGTGTTGCGGTTAATTTAATGGGGCCCGCCGCCTCCGAGGCGAGGCGAGGCGAGGCGCGGCGCGCGGGCGCGTGCACGGGCGCCGTGTAATGCAGCGCCCCCTACACTAATTTCCGCAGGCCGCTTCGGCGGCGGCGGCGGAGGCCGCCAGACGCGCTGAAAGGTTATTTACTCTGCGCGCAGCCCCGCGGTGCCGGTGGCGGTGGCGGTGGCGGTGGCCGCCCGGCGCTATACACAGCGGCGCACGAGGGGCGGCTGCCGACGTACAAGGCGTTCCTTCCACGTGTTGGAATATCCGATTTCGCTCGATTTGCGGAGGGGCTGTTTGGAAGTAGATTAGAGTTATTCCATAATGGACGGTCATTTCCACAAAAAGAAAGGAAGAAAGGGGAAAAAAACTTTCACAATTCTGTAATTTAAAACTTTAAATTATTCACAATGCTAAGTAATAAATACTTTAGCCATTCGCAAAAATTAATAAAATTAAAAATTTATAATTCATTTGTCCTAAGAAAAGAATAATTCATGTTTAACACTTGAATTATTCATTTTTCTGATTCAATTAATAAATATTTGTATATAAATTATTATAGACGGTTTGAAATTATAAGATGCACAGAATGTCCGTCGGACAATATTCTCGCAAAAAATGTAGGCAAAGATACTTATCGCAAATACTTAATGATGGAAGTTTCATTGGTAAATAAAAACAGGAGTTCATCATATTTCATGTATGTCCTTGATATGTATTAAAGATCCCGTAGAACGCTCCAAACTACAATATGGATTATAAAATATCTCTCCCGCTCGCGTGGCAGAAAGAGGCATTCCGCACGTTGTTCCAAAGCGGCACGTCCCCCGCAGCCGCTCCGCCGGCCACTGTGAGCCCCGGGCGGGCGCCGGCGGGCGGGTATTGTGTTGAACTTCGCGGGTCAGCGCGTCTGATTGAGAAGGCCGGGAGAGGCGGAGGCGTGCCGCGCGAGAGCACGGGACCGCGACGGCGCGAGAAAGACGGCGATAAACAGAAAGAGAGAAGGATCGCCGGTGAAGGCCGGGAGAGGGGCGGAGGGCGGAGGCGGGGACGGAAGGCGAATAGCCGGAACCGCGAAATGGTGCAATTGTGATTTCGGCGGCTCTTAGGGGCGTGGCTGGTCGGACAGCGGCGGCGGCGGTCGCTATCTCGCCCGTATCGGGCGCCAGGGGGCGCGGGTGAGGGCGTGGCGAGGGCGAGGGCGAGGGCGAGGGCGAGGGCGAGGGCGGGGGGCGCCGCCCACCGCGCACGCCCCGCGTGGCGGGGCGAGCGAGAAGCGGGTGGGGCGGGGAGGCGAAGGAACGGGGTGGAGGGGGGGGGGGCGAGACGCGATGCGGGGGGGGGGGGCGGCAACATGTGGGCCGCGAGCCCGCCCATGCACGCGAGACCGCAGACACCGCTTCCGCCCGTGCGGTCGGCGGCGACGCGGCGGCGGTGGAGGCGGTGGAGGCGGCGGTGGCGGCAGCAGCGGCGACACCGCACGCCGCCCCGCAGCTGGCCGACCAACGCCGCTCTCTGCGCCCGCCGCCGCAGCCGCATTTTGTGACGTAGCTCGCTCTTGCACGGAGTAATGCAAGGTAGAACGTGCGAGAAGAATGGAACCCCCGATTCCTTTACGAAACGCAATTTTCACTGTTTCTTATATTTTAAGATAGTTATCAAGTAAGAATCAAGAACTTTTAGGTGGTTAACATCTAGTTACACAAAATATTACGTAGCGAATAGAACAATAACAAATTTTGGTGTTTGAATTTTCTTTGGTAGTTTTTTTAAGTGCGATAATGATTCCGTCTTAATTTCTTCCAGTCTTTTGAGTTATGTCAATGTGAAAGTACCTCATTCCAAACCTGATTACAAAGAGAGGCTTGAGAATTCACATGACACCGACCACGGAAACTGCAACTTCAACGATGTAATATAAGAGCCATGAAATTTAATTTTGCTTTTGAATGCACCATTGTCGCGCCATCTGCTTCTTGGCTCCTTTTTTAAGTTGTTCATAAGTGTCGTCTGATCCGTGTCATGAAAGGAAACCGTGAGACTGCCGCACATGGACAATGCTTGTCAACACATTTCTTCGAGGCAACACGATGTGAAACAATTTTCATACGTCAATGCACTTACGCCAGGAAGTTCTCACATTGTGATGAACTTGCTCCAGGCTGACCTGGCGACTACACACATCACTCCTGACGAAGGTCAGTATATCCTAAATTTTGACGCGCCAATCCACGTGGCGTCATCGTCCGCACAGCCAATAACATCACACACCTCTGGCCTCGGAAGTAGAGATGTCAAAATAAATTAAAAAAAAAAAAATAAAAAATAAAAAATAGATTTTTAAAACCTCGATATTTTCCACCAGAAACATAGACATGTTTCTCCAGTAATATGGATGGTTTTAAAAAAGTTTATGTCATCTTCTTCGATTGTACGTGTAATATTGTTAAAGTGCATTTACTTATATTACTTATTAACGAACAAAATAAAATATACCGGTATTTCATTTAAGTACTCTAATGAAAAATGGAAACAAGATGGGATAGTACAATCTGTTTTATCATATTTAAAACATCGAAGTTACAAAGGATTTTTTGTCTGTTTTCCTCGACATCGAAAACCTTTTGGTGATGTAAAGTTCCAGAATCATTAAATCATGAAATAAGTGAAAATGTACAGAGATGCAATAGATATATTTTCATAGACAAATATATAACTCCAAAAATGAATTCCTTACACAGCAAACAGTTTTAATGCAATATTTCAGTTAACTTGTTTATATCATTAGCATCATGTTTTAAAAACCAAATCTTTATCTTGTGTTCGAAAATATTCAAGGACTTGGTATTTTTCAATGTTATCGGTAATTGATTATATATTTGAAGTCCAATGAATACCAAGGTTCTTGATATTAGAGATTTATGAATTTTTTTTTTTTAATTCGATTAGTGACCTTGCTGTTATTCGACCACTCAGCGTATCAGGCGGCCACCTGGGTGTGCGCTGTACGTCCGCTCGGTGACGAAAGACCGCCCTAACGGGGAGCCGCCCACGGCGAGGCACTGGTCACGCCAGGGCGAGCTATCTCGCAGTCACACGAGCGTTTTTACGGCAGAAATTAAATTTTACGAGAATTTTACTGGCGCGGGTGAAAATTCTCTCCGATGCGTGCGTCGCGCCGGAGAAACCCTGTGTATTTGCTTGTTATGAAAGTCATTTCGCCTCCATATCGCAAATGGATAAACGTTATCACCGGCATTAAGCTATCGCCAATCATTCTTTTCGGAGAACGGGAGAAAAAGTCTTTTAAACGAGGGCACTCTTTCCAAGAACCTTCGCCGGGTGTGCTAATTAAACCGAAGGAATAACTTGCACGCGGTGAGGTGAGTCGAATGAGATCTCTGTTATTTCAAAAATCGTCTTTTACTATCGGCGCTGTTACGCTTAGCATTCACAGTGCACCATTTGTCGGAATACTAAATGTACGTTTATCTTCGCACGTATGCAGCTGATGGCTGTCGCAAGTTCGCGATACTTACTTACTTACTCGACTTCTGCATCGAGTACGAGATGCAATTAAATGATAAAAGTAATTGAAAAACGACGTATCTCGTATGTAATGACTGTACTTGGCAGAAGATATAACGTTAATGTTCTAGGTAAGTACTTCGTCACGACCTGGAAAATAAATATAACTGACTATTATACGCGCTTATCTAGTAGACGAATTTCAGTTCTTTTTTCTTTTTTCAGACTGTTCATACATTACGATCATCGTACTTACGGTTTAGAATTTCTTTTTTTTTCACTATATTATGTACTATCGAACTTCAGTGCATGCGTGAGACAACGTGAACTAAGCCGATATCTTCTACATTTTCTTATTTTCATTTCAAAATGCTCACTGAAGTTCATCATATTGCCTTTTAGATAAAGTATGAAATACTTCCATACATATCGTCACCCTTTTAGACAAAGAATTCGAATATTCCACAATAAAATAAGGAAATAATAATATAATAATAATAATAAAATAAGGAAATAATAAAGAAAATAATTAGGAAGGCATGTGGATTGTAAACGGTCTTTAACTACTCATACACAGTTAACCAAAAGCGAACTTTTGCCGATCCGGTGGCTAAAATCGCTAAGACGATAGTGTCATAGCGATCTCGGACCGAAGGGTCGCGGGTTCGAGTCCCGCCTCGGGCATGGTTGTATTTGTGTTCGTCTTTTCCCCCTATCACCATATCGTTTAACTTTCATAGCTACCATACCGTTAACTCCAATAGTGGTCGCTAATGACCTAGATGTTGATGCGACCTTAAATAAATTTTTTAAAAAATGAAAAAAGCAAGCTTTTCTCTTCGCCCCAACAAACAGTTTCCATTCTACCACAACTGCCTCCAAGCTCAACATTCATGCAGTCCCGGAAGGACTATTCTACCAGAACCTGCACCTACACGTCCCGCCACAAGAGCCACTCAACCTCTGCACACTACACTATCAGAACTGCATTTTTTTTTGGGGGGGGGAGGTAATTTATTTCTTCTCGTTCGACATTTCTGACTCTCAAGGAGTT
The DNA here is from genome assembly GCA_011170035.1 of Teleogryllus occipitalis. Lineage (NCBI taxonomy): Eukaryota > Metazoa > Arthropoda > Insecta > Orthoptera > Gryllidae > Teleogryllus > Teleogryllus occipitalis. The sequence goes on from BLKR01003154.1 coordinate 46,128, forward strand.
TGAAAATAGTCAATTTTATACTATAACATTTTGGATATGGCCATCCATAGCACGGAGTATTCATTCATACTCGTGAACATTGTCTAAGTTTTGAAGGTTTGTTCAGGCTTCAAGGTTGGTCTGTCGTGTAACGTTGAAAGTTAAGGTAGCGCTAGGAAGGGTTTAAAAAACACGTTACGGTGGTCTCAGTCTATCCTCAGGGAACCTTGTTTTTAATACGGGGCCATGAAGCACGACCGCCCAGATTAAATACTGTGGAACGGGGTGAAAAGTAAAGATTTTGATAGAAATGGCCAGCTATTTTACTTACGTGTTCGTCTAGTGGCTATACAAGTATATATTTAGCTCGCGATGAATTTGGGAATTTGGAATAAACCATAGTGCCTTGAGGGTCTGTCTTATAAACTTATTTTGGAATGCAACTAACTTTTGGAGGCTACTGGGCGCTACGCCACCCCATACTGGACATGCATAGGTTCGAGTGGGTTGAATACGATTTGTATTGATTGATTGATTTTTTCGTGTTTCCGGGCGCGTCAACTGCTTTGGTCATTAGTTCCGTTAGTGTAGTGCATGTTTTTCTCTCGGGAGATGGCGGTGATCTCCCCCGCTGGATGGCGAGATCCAGCGCCGACCTACGGTCCGCTACTGGGGTTTCCCCCTAACCAGGACTCTCCCACCAGCGGGGCACCGCCCCAGCCGGAAGAAGCTCAAAGTTCCCGACCGGCCTCCCGGAATATTGGTAGTGTAGTGCATGTTAGTGTAGGTGTGTGTGTATAAGGGGAGGGGATAGGACAAGGAAGAGGAAGGACAGATCGCGCGCGGTCCGCGGCCCGTTTGGTAGGGTACTGCTCCGGCATTCGCCTGGTGTTGATCGAAGGAACCACGGAAAACAACCGATCAGCGCAGCCGGCCGCTAGAATTCTCCTCCAGAAATACGATTTGTACAGTACTATGCACGTATGCATGATTTGTACAGAACTGCATGCGCCTCGGGTCTAAAAGCGAACCGCCGCGGCTGCACGAGATCCTGGACGACGCGTCGCGGGGCCCGCGAGAACCGGGCGCGTTGCCCGGGGCCACCGCCACCGCCACCGCGACCGCACATGACTGCCTCGCGTAATTAAAACGAGCATTCAGTCGCGCAGACAAAGCACCGGCACGGGCGGCCTCGAGACGGAGGAGGCGGCGGTGACGGCGGCGGTGGCGCAGCCGGGAGGAAGCAGGGGGACACGATCCTCCAAGGGCACGGAAAAAACACCCACCGGAGGCAAATTGGCAAGGGAATCGTCACCATCATCGATAAAGCATACTCGTTAAATAATTCAGAATATTTTAAATTCCAAACTGAATGTCGTTTTAAAATAATCTAAAGTTCGAAGAAACCATCCTGCTTGAAGAAATTTCACCTTTTTCTATACCCCGAACACCTCTTTGATTCTTAAGTTTTAATGCGTGTGTATGGAGTCAAATGAAAACTTAGGTGCGCAAAATGTAAATAAAAAACAACATACTTTCCTATTCATCGATAACTGCCTCTGTTCTATGTAAAGGTGCATTCATTCATCCTAATTCTGTAAACGTTTTTTTACGGTAAAAATAATTTTGTTAAGTTCTCGACCTCGTTTTCTTTGAATACTACAAATTTCTGAATACACTGGAAAATTCAGATGAAACTGAAAATTTTTCAACTGTTCAGTTTTTCAATGGTTCCAAACCTGAATTTAGAGAAACACTAATTTCTTCGAATTGAACTAAAAAAATCTAATACGCCTGTCGAATTAACCAGCGTGCACAGGAAATTCAAAGGCAATACTTAATAAAAATAATTTGCCCAGCTCATTTATATTGTAAACTCTGTCTCCTTGACGATTTACAGATTACGTAAAGTACTCGGATTGGTTATTACCGACAGGAGGAAGTCTGGAAGGCCTCTCGCAGCCCAACTGCTCCCGCTGCGGGACTGGGGTGCGCGGTTCGCGGGGCCGATTTAGCTCGGCGTCGCTTTCGTCATGAACTCCCAAAGCCCGTTGCATTTTTCACGGGGACGTGGGAAGTTCTCGGCAGCGCCCGCCGCTCGGGGAGTGTGTGGGCACGGCACAGGAGGGGGCAGGTGGGGGTGGAGGGAGGTCTAAATTAACAATGCGGCCTTAAAACGCGCCACCATCAAACGCGCATTAGGGTTTTTACGGGCGCGCGCTGGCGAGCAGGAGACCAGGCGACTGGCGGCTGCAGGCGGTCGACGGACATTGGCGAAGGTGTTCCAAGTAGGGATGGCAAAAAACATCATGTTTTTAGAACATTTATATACTAACATCGATGTTTTATGTTCCATCTTTTTTTTCATTGTTTTATGTTCCATTCCTTTTCACATCGATGTATATTTGCAGACATCGACATTTAAAAATAAAATAAAATAAAATAAAAAATACATCTCATGATATAAATAAAATTTTAAGAAACTATTTTTTTTATTTTATTTTATTTTATTTTTGTGAAATGTTCAAATCCAACAACCACTGACATCTATCAGTGTTGTCGATGCCCAGTCGGAGAGATTTCTTTCGTGGTGATTTTGGAGGGTTTGGACAGGATGTCTCACTTTATTACAATTTTTAAGAAATATCTATCATGTTTCATGGGTAGATACTAAGGGTAGGGATAAAGATTTCTTTATATTCGATAAAGATTATTTTTAACATTATACGTATACTTATCAAACAATTAAATATAACCCATTTAAGTTTAATAATTAAAATCGAAATATGCCGGGAAAATACCACCTGTTTTATAATATTTAAAACATGGATGTTTTGTTGATGTTTTCATCGACATCGAAAACTTTTTGGTAAAAGGCGAATGCCGTTTAAAAAAGAATGTGAGATTTGAAATTTAATAACACTTTTGAACAATAAAAATCTAAAAAAAAAAAAAAAAAATACGTTTCTAGTAAAATATTTTGCCGAAAACAAAAGGCTTACATGTCTGACACGTTTGTCTCTCATAATTTTGACACGTGTTTGTTTTGTTAAACAGTTTGAATTTTATATCCAAGTCTATAGTAATCGTATAAATTCAACGACCCTAATTTTCATTAAGTCAACGAAACGCAGAGGCCAGCCACTGGCAGCGTTTTTCGCGCACAATGACCCACCCGCATACGAAGCCTCCGTGCGCGCCGACCTTGCTCGCAGCGGCGCCACGCTCCTATTCGCATATTAAGACGCGCGGCGTGCCCCGAGCACGCACGCCCCCTCGCGCGCAGATTGCGCCGCGTTTTTATCGAGATAAAAATAATTACAGATCGTAAACCCCGCCCCCTCCCGCCGCGCACCCGCATGAGAAATTAGAAACTCGCACGAACGAACGAGCGCGGCGAGCGGCGCCGCGCCGAATCCGAAGTCCAATTGGACCACGAAAATAATTCGCGCGGCTCGTAAAACGCGCCCGAGAACAATCGGCCTTCCGTCAACGGCGAATGCACGCTACAGGCGTGGGCGGGCGGGCGCCGAAAGATCGGTAGATAAGGGCTATGCTCACCCGGGTTACGCCGCGTTCATTACGTTCGCGACTGTCTCGTGTACTGCAGTCGATGGGACCGAAAAGGGGGTCCTTGCAAAAGGTGAGGTTTTTTTATTTTATTTATATTGTTATTAGTAAGAAAACCCTAAGTTTTCCACCTCGAAATACATCAGGTAAAGTTTTGGTAGTCAGAAAACAAAAAATAAACTTTCAAACGCGGGAGTAACCTCAGCAAATAGTAAAACATTAGTGTTTAATCACCTTTATTTACAATGACCTTAGGAATTCGAAAATACTTTATTACCGCGGGCAGTAGTAATTTTGGGCAAAATCAGAATAAAAAGGAAAAATTGATGAAATTTTAAAATCTCGTAGCTGTTACTATTTACTTGCGAAAAATGATTTATAAAGCAAATTTGTAGAGAATTTTATGAACTTTAAAATTGTACATAACTATTTTTGCGATACGATGAACAATTAAAAAGTCATTACGCAAAAACAAAAATTGTCCGAAATTGTTTTGTTTCTTTGGTTACCAACACTTTTCCTGAATTATTTTGAGGTGGAAACCTTAGGGTTTGTTTATGTCAGGAACGGGTTCTAGGTGTAGTGTCCAGTTGATTTGATACTATTTTATAAAGAATTTTTCATATACGATGAATATAAAGTATATTTTTATTTGTTGACTTTGAGTTAATATGTATTTATAACGCAAATATTTGATATATTGAATTACTTTCATTAGTGTAGAAAATCAATAAAAGCTATATTTTTTAATATGTACCATTGGGCTCGGGGAAGGGGGATCTGAAGCCCAATAAGCCCCGCCCCCCGTTTGGTGCGCCAATAGTTTAACCAGTACTATAATCTCTAGGGAGCTGAGCTACTGGTGTAATGGACCATCTATTAAAATAACAAGACAATGAAACACATCTTCACAAAAGTTATGTAGGTATCTAAAATTGATAATCGACTCCATGCAGGTTTAGTTCGACTCGCACAACAGGGGGGTTTTATGTCAAAATTCAACTAGCTCCCATGATACAACCGTTTGCCTTCTTCCAAGAACCTCTCCATACATCCCAGTACTCGGACTGGGAGAAAAAAAAACCAACAACCATCGACCGAACTGTTGGGTCATCGTCGACTTAATCTCAGGGGAGCAAGAAAGCAGTTCCCCCCGAGTATATGGCTGAGAAGCCCATCGCGCCACGCGGGTGCGCAGCCCGGACCGGTAACAATTCCTTCATTAGGCGTCCCAATTTTCGCCTCGCTCTTATTACGGTAAGAACGTTATTAACGCGGCTGGGGAGCGCGCGCGCAGGGGGGGAGGGACGGAGACGGAGCAGGCGAGCGAAGCAAGGCCCGCACTGCCACCTGTGGGCGGCGGGGACGGGGGCGGGGGGCGCCGCGGGGGGTCGCTAATAAAAACAAGGAAATTAAGCGGAGAAACACTTGCGTGACGCCGCCGCCGTTGCCGCCGCCGCCGCCGGCCGACGAGCAAAAAAGACGGCGGGCGGGCCGGGCCGAGCCGCCGTTGCCGCACACCGCCTACGGCTGTCGGCGCCGCCCGACCCAAAGGCCACGCGGCGCAGGACGAGGGCAGGAGGTGGAGGTAGAGAGACAAGGAGAAAAGAGGAAAGAAGAGGCCAGGAGAAGAAAGAGACGAGAAGAAAAAAAGTTGAGAAAACGGCCAGAGGTGGAGAGACAGAGGGGAGAATGTACGAAGAGACGAGAAAGAAGTCGATGAAGGTAGAGTGGATAAAGAAATGGAGGAGTGTTGAAGGAGGAGGGTAAGTAATAAGGGTTAATGAGCGAATTCTGGTGATAAAGGTTGCCCGAAGAATAGTTGTTGGGTGTGAACACCAAAACCATTCTGATAGCAAAGAAGGGAGAGGGGGATAGCAATAGTATCTAGTGAACGCAATTACAACAGCGGTAAAGCCAAAGAGATGGCAGTAAATCGTGAACTGAACCCAGGCCTAAGTTGTCAGTTCACAATGATGATCGCGAGGCAGAAAGACTAAAGTGGTAATAGTTGCGAGACACGTCGAAGCGTTGGGTGCAATGGTTCTAAAGATCAGGCAGTGCCAAGGTGCGGGGGCGGCAGTGCTAACATACTGTAGTAACATAGGAGGCAGGAGGAGGAGTTGAAGATGAAGGTGGAGGCTAGGCTGGAGGTGAGAGGCAGTGCTGGAACTGGAGGCAGTGCTGGAACTGGAGGCAGTGCTGGAACTGGAGGCAGTGCTGGAACTGGAGGCAGTGCTGGAACTGGAGGCAGTGCTGGAACTGGAGGCAGTGCTGGAACTGGAGGCAGGGCTGGAACTGGAGGCAGTGCTGGAACTGGAGGCAGTGCTTGAACTGGAGGCAGGGCTGGAACTGGAGGCAGGGCTGGAACTGGAGGCAGGGCTGGAACTGGAGGCAGAGCTGGAATTGGAGGCAGTGCTGGAACTGGAGGCAGTGCCGGAACTGGAGGCAGTGCTGGAACTGGAGGCAGTGCAGGAACTGGAGGCAGTGCTGGAACTGGAGGCAGGGCTGGAACTGGAGGCAGTGCTCGACGTGGAAGGCAGTGCTTGAGGTGGAAGCAATACTCGACGTGGAGATGGAGGTAGAGGTGGAAGTAGAGTTGGCAACGGCGCCGTAAGCAAGGATTAGCGCGGGGCAATCTCCTGCACCTGGCGAGCGCCCGCCGCCGCGCCGATTTATATCGATAGCATCTGCCAGCGTTTTAGGAAATTGTTTTCGGCTTGGATTCCCACCACCTATACACTGGCTGGATAATTTTATGGATTTACGCGGTAGGGATAGCAACTCAACTTTCCTGCAAAAGTAATTCAAAAATAATATTCGATGGGCAATAAGATAGGAACGAGATAGAATATCTCAAAGCATGCTGTAATGCTCGCATGCGGGCTACATTTTTGAATTACGATAACCATCTACCTTACGTTCTACTTCCATCGTTTCTCACTCATTTAGGCAGATTTGAGAGTTGGATTGAATTAAAAACTCAATTATGCCACATTTTAACGTAATTTGTCATCGTTAATAGTAAGAAAGTAGCACTGAAGACAATAAGGAATAAAATTAACTAACTTCCACATAAAAGTTATGGGAAGCACTCTCGGTCTCTCTTTCACTCAACCTTTAATGTCATTTAATGTAGTAACTTTTTTCTGGTGTATTAATTTAATTTTCCACATGACAAGTCTCAAGTAAACCTCTGGTGAAAACTTACTGTTGCACAGAATTTAAAAATCATGAATTTTTAAACCATGCAACAGAAACGCTTTGGTATGATCATGCTGCCCACAAAAAATCATTGATAACCGACTTAAATGTAAGACGTACACAATAAGTAAAAATACAACAGGCAATAAAACCTTTTTGTCGTTATCCGATCAAACTGTTAGGTAATATAAAAGAAAGGAACACTTTCAAATATGCAAATACGGGCGTAAAACTCCCAATGAAACACTGAAACACATCGGGATGTAGGAAACATGGGATCAAATAAATGAACGCAGGCACAGTTTTGTCCCATCTGCCGCTAACCACAAAAGACATAGTTGATGGAGGTGAGCACTCTTCCAATGAATAAAAATGTGGCCAAACCACACCTCCTCCATTTATCTCGAAATGGCAATTCCTCAAAGCGCGCTGTTAGGAAGGCTCCAAACGCCCTCAACTGAAGGCGAGCACGTCCTCCGGTTCCGGTCATCTCTCCGCCGTGGCCAATGGCATCTGGGACCGCTCCCCCCGCCCACCGCGCGTTTCGTGGCGTAGAGCACCACTTCGTTCCGAGCCGCAGGCCCCGAGGCCTCGAAAAATGAGACGTGAAATCGTTAGCTCCGACCGAAGACACGGCGTGCGGCGTGTAGCCGGCCTGAGATGGGCCGAACGCCAAGTACTCCGGACAAAACGTCAGATCTTACAAACTCGATCCTTTAACGACAATTCCTGTAAAAAGCGAAAAACACCCGTTTGATACACGATATTTCGACATATCGAAATTAGCATAACTAAAAACTGTTTGAGGAAGTGAGGGAGGTATTTAATGAAAATCGGAATTTGATTAACAGAGTTTGGTTATATCATGAAACAGGAATAGTCAGCTGTAACATAAAAAAGTGATTGCTACATAACGGAAATTGTTGCCCGTTTGTAGAACCTTATCGGGGGAATTGTGTGTCAGACGAGATTCCTGAGTGCTGAAATTTGTCTTCGAGTGTGATGGATGAACAACCTCCTCGCTATCTGTATTTTTATCTAATCTTCGATCATGTTCAGTTCCGATGTTAAGAAAAATACTAGATTACTTAAAATTCCTGAAAACAATCAACCATAGATATTTTTCTAAATATTCTAAAAACATTTCCCGAAAAAGCCACTTAATATCAACAACTCGCCTATTTGCTGAACAAAACGTTACGGGGTATCGATTTCCAACACAGAGACGGTTTGAACCGTCTTCTAAAGGTGCGCCTTCGACCGAGGTTGAAGAAAAAGTCTTCAATATTCATAATTCTAAACATCAATCAAGTGCCTTGTGTCAAGTCCTTCTTCGCACAAGAGTTATGCCGAGGTGTGGAGCCCTCTGGCCCACCGTGGGCGGTGGCGGGGCTGGGTACAGGCGCCTTGGGGTCCTTCTGGGAAGACAACGCGATGGCTTCGGCCCCACCCTCGTACCCCCCCCTCCCTACCCACCCACCCGGGCCCGGCGGCGGCGGCGGTGCCGTTCATGCATATTCACACGGCTCGCCCGCGCCATCGACGCGTTCACGGGTTTATTCGAGACCCTCCCGCGGCCCTCTCTTGGCCCCTCCGGGTCCCGAGCGCCGCGCCGCGCCGCGCCACACCGCTCCGCGCCACGCCGCTTCCACGCTGCGCCAGCGTTTAATTGGTTCTTGTCTTCCCTTTCTGGCGGCGATGTCGTCGTGTTCCGGCCCCGAGACGACTCGATTCAAAACACCCGACGCCGTCTGTTGCCTCCCAGGCCGTATCGAAAGGTTAAGCGGTCTATAAGTAATTCGACACGACCCACGGTTCAAATCCGATCCTTAAACTTCTCTTTAGGGGGCCGGAATATTTTGTTTCCTCTAATGCGCGGCGGAGAAACCTCGAGGGAAGCTCGCATGAGCCTGGGAGTTAATGTATGCGACGGAGTCGTAAAGCCAGATAAAACAGTCGAAACTTTCTCGACGAAATATCTTTACGAGCTACCAAAAGTGAGGCACCAGATGGCATTAAAATGGAAACGTAGAGAAACTACACCGACAGGCACTTGCTTTTAGAAGTACCGATACTTCCAGATGAAACCGACAAGGGGAGACTGAATTTCTGTAACAAAGGGAACAAAGCAGATGTTTCTTCGAAAGTTTCGTATCAAAATGAATGCGCTAAAATTGAAATGAATTAATTTTCCAATATGCTAATTTTCCACAGTCATATACCCTAAACACAAAATTCATGTGCAAAAACAACTAGCAGACAAAGGTAACCATTCATTCATTACTAATATTTCACGCAGGACGAAAAACACGCACTCCACAGTCCCGTTGTTCGATCAAAGATAAACACATGTTCACAACCAATCGCCACGAAAACGAACATCTAAAAACACAGCGTGGTGTAGTGGTCGCAACAAGCCACTCGAAACGTGAAGGACCTCGGCGGCGGCGAGCGACGCCAGGGGAAGAAGACCAGTGGCTCGCGGGGCCGCGCGCACCGGCACGTCCCGAGCGGGGGGGGGGGCAGGCGGAGCGGAGCGGGACGGGGCGGGGCGGGACAGAGCGGGGCGGGGTGGAGCGGAGAGGAGCAGAGCGGGACAGAGCGGAGAGGGGCGAGGCAGAGCTAAACGGGGCGGAGCGGGCGGGAAGGGGGCGGGGCGGGGAGGAGCGGGGTGGAGCGGGGTGGAGCGGGGCGGAGCGGAATTGGGGAGGAGCGGGGCGGTGCGGTTCGAGCTGGGGCGGTGCGGTGCGGGGTGAGCCCGGGCGGGGCGAGGAGTGGGGCGGGGCGGGGCAGCAGGGTGTACCCCCACTTGAAGGGGGGCGCCGGGGGCGGGGGGCGCCGGGGGCGGGGGGCGCCGGGGGCGGGCGGCGCCCGCCAAGTGGCATAACGCGCGAGCAAAAAGCGATAAATGAATTAGCGGGGGCCCCGCGGCCAGGGCGAGGGTAGCAGTGGGGTTGCCACGGACAAGCGGGAGAACGGGGTAGACACTGGATGAAACGACCACACCACCACCGCCTCCATCGCCGTGTCCTCACGGGCATTGTTACGAAGGAGGCTTAATCGCCGGCAGACATCGGACCGAGCCACCTGCAGCAGCAGCAGCGGCAGCCGCCGGCGGCGGCGCACGGTTTGTCCCGAGTAATTTACTTTCCGCGACGCGGACCTTTTTGCCTCCTTGGCACGGTTCTGAAAGCAATACAAGCTTCACATTTAGAGTTGGTACATTAACTTTTATTACGTTCTCAGCGCCGTGGGAAGAGGGCGCTCGCTTTACGGGCCACCCGCCGCCTCCCCCCCCCCTCCCGCCACCGCCGCCTCGCAGCCGGGAGGGGGCGGAGGCTCATAAACGAATAACGAGGCCGACTGCACAGCCATTTGACACAGCATGTGTCATCCTGTTTTAGAGTTTTCAAAGCCCATCACCGGGACACATATAAACTCGCTTACCAAGTTATTGTTGACGGCGCGAAGGGGAGAGCGTGCCGGGTGGAGGGGGCAGAGAGCAGATGGGGGGTGGCGGCGGGGCGAGGGGGAGCAAAACGGGGGCGAAAGCTTAAAAGGACCAACAGAGCGAGCGCGGGGGCGAAGTTGCCACATCCCGCGATTCCAGTCGTAAACTTCAAGATAATGAGAGCGATTTCGCCCCGCGCCCGTCTTAACGAGTGTGTCGGCCGAGGGCGGGGGCGGGAGAAGAGGGACGGAGCGGCGGGGACGGGTGACGCGGAGTGAAAACGCGAAAGGGGAGGGCCGGGTACAGGGCGACGGGTTATTCCCGTCTCTCTAGGAGGGTAACTATCCCTTCACGTCAGCCGACGCTATAAATGATCCGGTAGATTAGTCAACGGCACTTATACTCCGTCGGAATAAAAAGAAAGAAAAAAAAAAAGTAAAAGAAAAAGAATCTCGCCGACCGGAGAAGGGGTGCGTTTAGAAAACATCTCAGGCTGCGTCAACATTTCCCGACCACGTCGCGGCCAGAGCGCGGCGGGCGGAGGCGGCGGCGATATTTTAAACCGCGATGAAAGGCGAAGGCGGCACAAAAAGAGGGCGGAGAGTCACTCGCCGCCGCCGGCGCCGCCTCGACGCCTGACAAAACGCGCCCGAGCGTCGCGGCGCCCACTCGGCAACCCCTCGCGCCCCGCGCGGCTCGCTTCCGGTCACCGCACACGGGGCTGACTTCCGCCACGCACACGAGGCCGCGCGGCGCCCGATCCAGAAAAACAACTTTCCACGCGGCCGAGCCCCCTTGCCTACAAACCCACGGCCCAAGAGAAAGGGTTCGTTTACACTCGTCACTGAAGAGCTTTTGTCGTGCAATCTTACACAAAACTCAAGAACTTTTAATTTATATTAATACTTTTAAACAACGAACAGTATTATATCTTTGATCCCGATGAATATGCTGATAAGTCGTAAACCCTTGGTTTTGCAGGGGAGGAAAAAAACAACTTTCAACTGAAGTAAATGAAGGATTAATATTCAAAGGAAGGTGATATTAAAACGAAACTATTTGTGTGTAGGTTTTGACTAAATACCATTAATTCCTTATTTACAGCATTGGTTGAAAGTAGTTTTTTGCTCTGCTGTTTTTTTTGTTGTTTTTTTTTTGTTGACTAATCAGCTTATTCACCGGGGTCAAAGATATATAATCATCCACTAACTTCGCTGTTACAAACTTGTAGAGCCTATCTTGCTCAGATTAAAAGAATACGTCTGTCATGACGTCTGACACATCTGTAACGAATAAAAATTTTTATTGGTTTACGTGGCAATAACTATTAACTATTGTTCTAGAAAGTAAATATTAATTTGTAATTCTCCATTGTACTGGAACATCAGTACAACCACTTGTACTTATTTTCGTGCAATCAACGAATTCCAACCAACATTCAGAAACCTCTGATACGACGCCTTTCCCGATCTGCCGCTCCTTCCCGGAATATTCGGTATCGACAAGAAACAATATCCACGAGTTGTCATTTTTATTTAGTTTTTCTCTCTCAAAAAGAAAAAAACAAGTGAAAGGAATGTTATACTATTTCAATCCATCAACTCTGATCTTTTTTCAGGCTCTACAGCTCCATGTTTCAAGGCAGGAGCGGATTCTAGAACTGCCTACGACGAGCACAACGAAACCAAATGCTCATTTCGGCAGGGCGTAATTGGTGGTTAATTTTAACGTAAATAACAATTTGCAATACACAAATATTCTAACAACTAAGTATTTTAAGATAAAGTTATCGTAAAATAATATACTGCAGTACTAAATTTTAATCTATAGTAAAATATAGTATTATTTATAAAGGAGGAAATTTCCAGATAGATATATTCTAGGTCTAGGAATAGCCACCCTCGTGTTTGGATTCGTCCCTGAGCCACACACCCTTCAAAGCCCTTTTGCACCTTCACACATGTCCGCTCCCGTCCGCCGTGTACAGCAGGCGGGGGCGGTGGGGGCGGCAGTGGCAGCTTTGTGGCGCGGGGCGCGCCGCCATTGCCGCGTGAAGTTTGGATTCCAAAGCGTTTGAAGCCTCGCAGCGGCAAACATGCACCTCATCTTGCCGCCTGTTCATACACACTAATAAACTCATAAACACATCAAGCACTCGGCAAACAAAACGGTTTGTGGCTTTCGTATGAATCGATTACAGCGGGCGGGCGGGCGGGCGGGCGGGCGGGCGGGCGGATAGCCGGCTGCTGGTCACCCCGTCTGACTCAAACGCAGCCAGCGGTGGCTACGCACACATGCCCACGCGTCAAAAGGTGCCCGGTTCAGAAAGGGAGCGGCCGATGTTTGCGGCAGGGCGTCTAAATATAGGGAACGCCTTGATGATCGAATACTACTCTTAAACATTATCCTTCATGTCGTTTGTGTTTTTCGAACTGAAGCGGGAAAATAATTACATTTCTTTATATTCCGAAGGCGTATTAGAAAAAGACTACGTTATTTGAATTTCAAAAATTATTTTTATGCTCTACCATCAAATTATTTTGCCTCGTATTTTTTTCGCATGTCATTCGCTTTCTTCACTATTCAACTTGAAATAATAATATTTAATTTTTCTGAGTGGAACAATAAAATTTAAAATTTATTAGTCTAAGATTCCTTACTAAATGTTTTTCTAACATTTGAATCTGAAGTGGTAAATAACGTTTCATTTGTAGAATTACACGTCAAAACAATACTGTTAATACAAATTATTAATTAAAATTTATCCTCGATAAAACAGGTGTTCGTGCCAAATTTAGATACAAAAAGAGGCAACTGAAGAAATCACTTATTCTCAGTAGATTAATACTTTACATATTGACGTAGTGTAAAGAAAATAAAGTAATAAATGAGAAGTAACCATCAAGCAGGCATTTTTAATTCTTCAGTCAGTCATTCAAATTAAGTTTAATGCTTTCCCTCACGTGAGCATTCATTTAAGCCTGGCAGAGTGCTCTTCGTCCAGCTTCTTTCAAAGACTCCTAGAAAACCATCTCAATTGCAGTTCGAAAGTTAATTACTCCTTCCGTTGTTCTCTGCTCTTAAGAGCGGAAAAGAATAATTTGGTCACGCTCCTTTTACGACGAGGAACGAATGCGCTTTGCTGCCGTCTGCCGTTCAAGGGAGTTACGATTGTTTGTTACGCAGCTCCGGCATGACCGCTCTGGACGACCACCCATTCGCACAGCCTTTACACGCGTTCGTTGTTACTCGCTCGAGTTTCACTAAACGGTACGTGGCGCTGCGACTCTGGCCAATGGACGCACCACGCAAGCCGTGACTTCGTGCAACACAGCGGACGACAGGGCGAGGACGGAATAGTTGGCTTGGCTAGGCCCAAGGTTCAGAGACAGTGGATTAATACATCAGCAGACCAAACACAACACCGCTTGATGGGGGGAGGCAGTATTTTTTAAATTAAATGTAATATTCGTTCCTAATTATTCAACATATTTCAATAATATTTTTAATAGCAAGGGCGAAATTTTATTTTTATATTCATGTTGTGTACACAATTTGCCTAACCTAAGCAAGACCCCACAGTTTGGTCTTGCTTGGGGTCATTGAAAATATTAATTCGGCCTTGTTCCTTGAATGTGTGTTTCCGTATTTCAACCGACACTTTATTTCATAGGCAGACTCAAACAATCTATTTATGCAAAATTGTAAGTAAACAACAAGTTCATGTATTTGTCATGAAGTATTACTTCATTTTGCTCCTCAAAACCGTGGAAATTTTTCCCTTAAAATAAAACCACGATCAATACATTTGCTCGACAATCTCAATTAACTAGTTCCAGGGATTGGAATATGATCTGAGTTTGAACGCAAATAAAGCTTTCTAGAGTCTAATTAATGAATATGGATATTCATTCGCACTAGCGGTCATTGGAAATGTAAGAAATAGTCAATTCAGCAATAATTCGAAATTTGTTTGATGTTTTCTGTGATATTTTCAATGAAATCTAAAATATGTCTAACTGCTGTAATAGTGGCCTTCTGAATGAACCAAAATCTTAACATTGGAATCTGAATTTCATGGAGAAAACATTTTTTTTTCAATTATCTAGATATCAGAATACTATTTTCACTTCCAGTCCAATCAAAGCTACTCTGGTACAAGCTCTCATGATACTAAGTTGAGATGATATACGGATAACTCATAATACCGTTCACTCGCCTCTTAACGAAAACAGCATAGCAGTGATAAATCTGTTTTTCTGACATTATCGAGATCTTGATATTACAAATTGCAGCAAGATGCACAATTCTGATACCATGTCCCAAGGGCTAATGTTAGGCACACTCTCACCTTGAGGCAATTATACACTTTTTATACTACAGTTTCAGCATACGGATAAAACGAACATTACACAAAAGCGAACCATGTACTAATCAACAGCACCTATTTTCCCTATCACAGCACGCTTCGCTAAGAATTATAAGAACTAGTGTCTCGTTAACCTATCTCTAGCATTATCACTCGATTTCCTTGAAGCGTACGACCAAGTCATAGTAGCCGCAATATAGATTACAAACTGGATGGACGTCCAGGAAAACCTTCTGAGGCGGAGAAGCCAAAGAATTACACAATGTTCCAAATGTTCGGAGTAGTCTATAGTCAAAAAATAGAAGTATAGAAACACCTTTTTGTTCTCGACATTATATTCAAACCTTTGAATAATGTAAAAAGTGACTATAGACTAATCTATAATAGTTATCTTAAATTACTTATTGTGAGTAAAATATTTAATCTCAAATCGTAACCTTCGTGAATTAAATATATAGATTTAGCAGGATTATAGGAAACATACCATGGTAAACTAGGATGCTAACCACTACGGGACAATTTGTATGCGACAATAGCAACAATTTCGCTATCGTATCTAATCAATTGCTATATACAAATAATAATCAGCAATTTTGGAATATTGGCCTTTGATTTACAGTCACACTTCTTCAACAGCAATTCCTGGAAGAAAACGACTCAAAATCGCTACCATTATCTCCCAGAAAACACCGCAATTCAAAAAGTGTCAAGCCCATTCAGCTTTCAAGAACAGTGCAACCTCGATTAAGCGGTCATCACCACAGACATTTTGTCGAACGTATTAAATTTTCCACAGTAAAAATTCCCTTATTTAGTCGACACCTGGCGTAGCGGCCAGGCACATTTCTTTGCTGCGGCCAACTCAAGCGATTTTGAATTCAATTAGAGCAAGTAGAGAAAAAATGGTGGAGATTAATGTTGATTTGATATCTTCGTATGACGGAACGCTTTATCAGATTCTTGGAATAATGACATTCTGGGCCGCTTATCTTTCATAGGAATTACTTCCCATTTCAGGTAATAACATAGAATTTTAAGAAAAAGATCTCAATGAAACAACGTGTTCATTTCTCCCATTTCACAGCATTCCTAGGGTTTGCTAAATCATGCTTCCTTTTTATGTGAATCTGTTTAGGATTCGTAGAGCATGAATCCCTTCTAATGGTAATTCGCCAACTCCTTCGACAGACAGCCCTGCTGCATATTTTTTTAGCATCTTTAAGTCCAGCTTGCTTGTTTGATTCGTCAAGAAGTGAAAGTAATTTTCTCGACTAAGACGACGAGTGACAAGTTCATGATGTGTTTTGGTATTTGCCGAAAGGAGAGAATAATCGTACCGTAAATACTTTTTAAATTGAAAAATTAATAGTAATTAAAAATGTTAAAGAGAATATAATTCATTTCATAGTAATTATCACATTTAGATATAATTTACGCTTCATAACCTTGATTAAGCAGCCAACTCAAAAAACGGCCAATTTTCGCCGGAACATTGCTTAACGCCTAAAGGCTCCCACAGACCGGCGCGGTAGATCCGCAGCGGGTGCGGTGCGGAAAGTTCCGAGCTAGACGCGGCCGCGGAATTATGAGTCAGCATTCGGTGACAGTTGGCAAGGTGGCTCGACCCAGAGGGAACCGAAGACTCCCGAACACGGGCGGACTTCCACGACACTCGAGCTGCAGCGGAAGAAACGCGTCTGCCTGCGTTACAAATTTCGCCGCCGATTAAACGCTACCAAACCGTTGCCGCGACGCTCGCCTGTCGCGCAGGCCTGAACCTGCTCATAAGACAACACGTGACGCGAAACTTCCTCTGCGGCCAATTCGCGCAGGCTGCGGATCTTCCGCGTCAGTCTGTGGGAGCCTTAAACGCTACCAAACCGTTGCCGCGACGCTCGCCTGCCGCGCAGGCCTGAACGTGCTCATAAGGCAACACGTGACGCGAAATTTCCGCTGCGGCTAATCCACGCAGGCTGCGGATCTTCCGCGTCGGTCTGTGGGAGCCTTAAACGCTACCAAACCGTTGCCGCGACGCTCGCCTGTCGCGCAGGCCTAAACGTGCTCATAAGGCAACACGTGACGCGAAACTTCCTCTGCGGCCAATTCGCGCAGGCTGCGGATCTTCCGCGTTGGTCTGTGGGAGCCTTTGGACAGGTTTGAGTGCGTTTCCGGCGGGGTGATGGATGCCTGCCGCCGCGGGGGCTCCTGAAGCCGCGAGGGGCAGGAAAACCGCGGCGCGCGGCTCAAAGGGCGCGGTCGCCGTCGCCGCGGCCTTATCGCCCGCGCGGAGATAACCTCGTTCCGGCACATGGGCGCCGACGCCTGCGACGCGCCACGCCCGCGCACTTCACCCGCAATAGCTACGCTCACGCCACAGCCCGCAATGTACGGGCGACTCCGCTTATAGTGAACTTCTGGTGACTAACAGTTTTGGTGCACTATATCACTAGTCGACTCCGGTTATAGTGACTGCTGGGGACTAACAGCTTTGGTTCACAATATCAGAGGTTCACTACAGTCGACTCCGGTTATAGTGAACTGCTGGGGACTAACAGTTTTGGTGCACTATATCAGAGGTTCACTACAGTCGACTCCGGTTATAGTGGACTGCTGGGGACTAACAGCTTTGGTTCACAATATCAGAGGTTCACTACAGTCGACTCCGGTTATAGTGAACTGCTGGGGACTAACAGCACTATATCAGAGGTTCACTACAGTCGACTCCGGTTAGAGGTTCACTACAGTCGACTCCGGTTATAGTGAACTGCTGGGGACTAACAGTTTTTCACTATATCAGAGGTTCACTACAGTCGACTCCGGTTAACAACTTTTGGTGCACTATAGTCGACTCCGGTTATAGTGAACTGCTGGGGACTAACAGTTTTGGTTCACTATCAGAGGTTCACTGTATCCGATATCAAAATTAAATAGAATTTCTCCACTATTATTGATTTTATTAATATAGAGATTCAGCAAAATACATTAACAGAAGCAACTGAATATTTCATTATCTTCATTTGACCTTAATTGAGTTTTTATTTTCAATTTTTTGCTTCCTACATTTTTCATTTGTAATTTCTCTAAATCCTGTCTTGTTTCTACTTTGCAAAGTTCGCATTTTTTCGTACAAATGGCTCCTGCACATCTTTCTTTCTCTTTGGTAAGAAATTGTGATAGTCTACTGTAGATAAGACAAAATGAGTACGGTTCCTGAATAGGCACTTGTCATAGACACGGCTGAAAATATTGTCAGGATACGTACCGCTCACGCCAGGAGCTCACAATGCGCAGGTTCCATTGCAACTAACGTATATACTCGTAGCAGATACCGCGCAGTGCAGCGATCAAGTTTCAACACGCTCACGGGAAATGATTCAGAGAAAGGATAAAAATAAAAGGCCAGGCGATCTCAGAAAAACGCAGTGAAGGAATACATGAAATATCAGACGACTAATGTTCGCAATAATTCGGGAACACAAAATTGCAGTGGCTTGGATCTCACAGATCTATTGCGAGCTCTCCCGGGTAAATGCAGTGCCCCTCGCCCCACCACACTTCCGCGGGACAAGGTTCGGCATGTGTTTACCACATGTGAGGAGCAAACATTCAAACGGTGACATATCCATTTGGCAAAAATTGAGTTCTGTTGGTTTAACCTAGAATTTTATTTCCATGAAAAAGAAAGGAAGATGTCTTACAATAGTATATTAAATAGTACTTTATTCGTTGAATGAAAGATGGTGATGAAAAATGTAAAATTTGTGCTACATTTTTAATTTTTATTCAAAAGAGTGAAGTGGACATATCACGTTTTGAATGATTGCCCCTCATATATGGCGTGTCTTCAAATGGAGCTATTTGCAATTGAAAAAACATCCAGGAAAACAAAAAATTGTGCAGTTAAAAAATTTACCATATACTTGGCAGTACATTTTAAAAAAATGTTTACTTATTCTGTTGTGATTTCATTTAAGTTTTAATGATGTTGAATCATTAATATTTTGAAGGATATTAGAAAATTAAAAATAGAAATATTCCATTTTGCTCAGTTAACTATAAAATAGTACCTTTCATTCAGACACATTTTATATAGACACAGTTACATCCGATTTTGACAATTTTCAAGATAAGCTTGTTTTAGTATTATTTTATTTGTTTGTTATTAGTTTGTTTTATAATTGTTTTTCAAGGTAAATTTGAAATTTTCTCCAAATAGTTTTTCAACTAAAATTTTTACAATTGCATTTTTTCATGTAATTTTCTCGCCAAAATGAGCAATTTATTGATGTTCAGAGGGTCTATTCTCTCATCAAAAATATTAAAACGAGATCGAAGTATTTCGTAACACATTACACCCAATGAAATACTCTTTTCTTTCAAATCCAAATAAGATATTACCGAACTTAAGTATGTACGCCCTAACGTATGTACAGCCTCCTTCAACATAATCATGAACCACATAGTTTAACAACAAAATAAGTACTTTTAAACACATCTGAACTGCCTTTCGGTATCATTCATGTGCTGCAATCGGATGAGGAGGAAAAACATGTTTCTTTTGTAAGAGGAAATAATTCCACTTCAACACACATGACAGCGGTCATGGAATAAACGACACGATTAATCACCACATTCTTTAATTTTCAATGTCTTCGTAAAACACTACGATCCGAACCGTTTTAACAAACAAACTGCATGTTAAAAGTTACGAGTAAACGCTCAAAGCAGAAAATGTCAACCAGAACATGATAAAACAAACAAGAGAAAATATTTTAGAAAAGAACACTCTCACCATATTCCTTAATTTTCCATCTTCACATGTGGCACTATGAAACGGACATTTTTGGCAAAAATAAACAATACAGGGTGTTAAGTTAGAAAATGTCGAAGGCAATTCAATAATGTGACAACAAAATATGAACAAAAGAAGCAACAGCCTCTATCACCACATTTGTTAATTTTCAATGCCTACAAGTAGGCACTAACATGAAGCTTTGTGACAAAGATTTTGTTAGCATATCAGACTACTGCGCATGGTTTTTAAAAATTCAGACAATGTCAAAAGAAATTAATTATCGACAAGATAGATCAAAATGACCAACATGAGTACGCCAACAACTTTCTACCCTGACGTGTGAACCCGGTCGGGAACATGCATTTCCCCACAGATGCTATTGCTATTCGATGTACACACAAAAAGCACCCGATTATTGTTGCTGCCGTAGACTCCCAGTGACGGCAACATTTCGAGTCCCAACCCACGCGCCGCCACCGCCGCGGCCCGACGAACAAATGCCTGTCGCCAGGCGCGCAGGCCGTATCGGCGGCCAATTACTGCGGGGTCGTTTGACGGACACCTCATCCGACCACAAGGGGCTGGTCGAATATTCATGACGGACAACGAAGCGGGTGATGAAGCGGGCGGGAGACGAAGCGGGCGGGAGCCGAAGCGGGCGGAGAAGCGGGCCGACGGACTGGCGGTGAAGCGGACGGACGACTAAGTGGGCGGGCGGACGGACGGGCGAGCGACGAAGCGGGCGGTGAAGTGGGCGACGACGGCCGGCGGACGGCCGGACAACGAAGCGGGCGGGCGACGAAGCGGGCGGGCGACGAAGCGGGCGGGCGACGAAGCGGGCGGGCGGGCTTCGCCTAGACGACGGATTAGAATAATGCGATTCTGCTCGGCCGGCAAGCGAGAGAGAGATGCCTGAGTTCGCGGCCGGCGCGGGTCGCGAACCGCGGACGCGCCACGGTCGGGCGCCGGCCGACACGGCAACTGCATGGCCCAACGCTTTGGCGCCAACTGCGCTTCGTTTTATCTGTTTCACAACCGCTGCACCGCTCCCAGCTATTCCAGCATTTTCTTTGGGAACGAATCAAACACACGCATTCAATTTGAATGACTAGATTTCAGTGGAAATGATGTAAATTAATTTTTCATTCGTTCTTAAAAGGTGGGTGGGTTCAAACAATGATATTTAAGTTAAGGAGACTCAACGATATTACAGGATCGTTTATAGTTGTTTTTTTTATTTCACTATTTCTTTATTGCTTATGGAGTTGCGAACTGAAAAAAAATATATAATTGCCCAAGGTATTCTTTATATTTTGCTATATCCGACCGAATTTTTCTTGGATCGAAAGCAGACTGATATACGAAGTAAGTAATAAATTCAGAATATTCTTAGTACTATAGAGGAAGAAAATTTTTTTAAAAATTTATTCCGGCCAAACTGCTCATATAATATTATATTATTTTTCATTCCGGCCAAACTGCTCATATAATATATATCATTTTATATAATACAATTTTTTGAACTAATGAGTTACCGAAACTTTCCGTATTGGCCATTCGAGTACGATTAAAATAAGTAAACAATTGTTTATTTTATATAATTCCCTTACAATATCCCAATCCAAATTTTGAAGTAAATGAAGTTTCTAATAGAGTGCTGTGACTGTTCTTCGAACAGTTGCCAACAATTTTTTTTATTATTACAGCCCATTACAATCTCGTAGAGGGAAAGGCCCTTCGGTTGTCGGGTGGGTTACACAGTGGTAGAATTCCCGAGCACCCAATTGGGGAACTTCCTTATACAGACACTATTTACACAGAAAATAAACACACTTACAGTGCAATAATTACGCCGTACTTGGCGAACAGCGGATTCATGAACTCACTTCCATTTCCCACTCGCACAAACGCGTCATTCTTATTTAAACATCCCCGTTTAATTATTTCACACAAGTATCACGACGGCGTGAGTCAAGTGTAGCGCACAAAGACAGGAAGGCGACGGCGGTTGCGATATTCCGCTCGGAACATCCCGTGCCGATGCCGCAGCCGACAAACCGACGCGTTGCAAATAAGCGACAGCTATTGCGAGGAGGATTTCCCCGAAACTTCACACGGCGCCAAGTAATCCGGTTAGCACGTTGGGCGCACCGCGCACGTTGCAGGACGTAGCACTGTCACAGCCGCTGCACGGGAGCCTACGCTCCGCCCCTGCGCGCTCTGCACGGAACGTGATCAGTAGAGACCGCAAAAATATGTAATGAAAACAGTAAGAATATGTAATAAATATGTAAAATCGAATATAATATGTAATATTAAAACACAATAATTATAAAACGAACATTTACATAATACGAAATTACATTTATAAAAAAATTCCTAAACAAATTTTAAAAATAATAGTTTAAAAATCATCAGGAGAGTACAAATTTATGCGTTTTGCATCGTACCACTTTCTCGTCAGTCGCAAAACCTTCATCACGAACTGAAGCTGGCGCAACGGACTCTTGAGAACATGCGATCGCGTCTTCGTGTAACGTACGTCGTGTAGACAGCAAGCAGTAATAATGTAGGAAAAAAGTGTGATTCGTTTAAAAATACTTCTTTCCATGGAAAAACAGCAATAACATTGAAGAAAATTGTTAGAATAAAAAAATATTTTGGGAAAATAGCAAAATATGTAATATGGTACGAAATATGTAAAAATATGTAATGAAAAATTTTGATAGTGTGTTAAGATTGCCCTGATTAAACCAAAACCACAATTTTTAGAACGGCAAGTAGAAAGACAAAAAATATGTAATACATAAAAATCCGGTCTCTAGTGATCAGTTCACGAATCGACTAAACCGAAACAAACGTGCTCTCACAAATGAAAAATTATAAGGCTGAAGTTGGAACAAGCCTACTCGAAGACATTGAAAATAAGCAAATGTGGTGATACAGAATGTTGCTTCTTTTGTCTTGTTTTCATGTTTTGTTTCCTCCTTATTCATTTTCTTCGACATTTTCTAACTTCACATCAAGTTCAGAGGACGCAGAAGTAATATTTTTATACTCATTTTGTAAGTGAAAAACTAGTTAAAAAATACACTACCACTTGTGTTTAACTTATCACAAAGCACCCTGACATTTTGATAAGAGACTACATTTCCCACGTAATAAGTTAAAAAAAAACACAATTTTCAGGAATTGTTCTCTGGAGCGGTCAGTTTTGAACATGATAAATTTGTGAAACGAAAACCTCAGAAACAATTTGCAGATACAAAACACGCGAAGTGATAACATGGAGGATAATGTTGTAAGAAAAATATTTGAAGGTAAAAATATGAAAAATTTTTCCCTCTCCTGTTTTGTTCACACAAACCTTAGCAAAACAGTGCAAAGGTACATTTTCCTCCATCGTCCACAAAAATGTCGTACAATTTTCTTAACTTCCTTGTTTCGAAAAACTATTATTTCCAAACACTGTTTCCAAAATATAGAACATTAAACGTTTTAATCTCCATAAATGGTGTAATATAATAAATCGCGAAACAGTGTAGAAAATAAGTATGTACTCTCAAAATATTCTAAAGGAAAAAAAACTGACCGAATGTACCGCGTGTAAGTGACCGAATGTACCGCGTGTAACCTGTTAAGTGAGCACAGTCAGATTTTGAATATTTCCACATAATTTTCAAAATTTCATATAACGTTCTGAATATACCACAGATGAAGCTGTACAGCTATAGTCTGGTTTAAGAAATGGCAAAGCAGAAAAAAATGTTATATCAATTTTCGAAAGTATTCGAACACGTTCAACTACAAGTAATAAATACTTGCATGTTTCGAAAATGTTCACTTTCATTCTAAAATTTTACTTCAATTTTCTAAATATACCGCTTGATGCGGACTTTTACGGTCTATGATCGTCATGTGGGAATGCAAAAAAAGATTTTGAAAACACTCTGACACTGAAAAAACACGCAAAGGGAAAGTTATTCTGAAATCATTATGAACTCGAAAACCGTAGTTTTGAGGCGTCGGATGTAATTGCACCTGTTTACCAAGGAAATACTAGTAATTCGAAATGCATCCCAAAACAATACATTGTTGACAATATTTTGTATTTTTTATTTAATTTTCGCCCACGACTGAAAATATTCCTTCCGTGGGCATGTTTTTTCAAAAATACGGGACACTTCTACACATTACAAATATCTTTTTCCGCTGAAGGACTTGCCACAAAGTGAAATCGCACTATCAGCCACCCACGTTCGACTATTAAGACATGAAAAACAAGCGCGATAAAGACCGGCGCGAACTAACGATTGCAGTGTCTTCCGTCATATTCATGCGGCGGATCGTAACAACTAAAACACACGACGCCAAAAAAAGAAAATGGAACAAAAAAATTATGTCACTAACTACTGGCTATTGAGCCATCAAAAGCGTGATAACACCGTCCACAGCCTACGTTTACGTTATCTTCACCGGGTTCTAAACATACACCAAACACAACGATGCAACGTTATGAAACCATCTTCCGTGAGTTGACTTGCCACCCACACATTAGCCACGTAGGAACAAGAACCAAACAATCGCTGAAAACTTGAAACGACTGGAGCAATCCTTTGACATGTCGCACTGAGCACAACACAGTAACACACACATAATGCTCAATTGGAGGGGATTCCGGCCTCGTTTCGGATACACGTCGGGCGCGCCGAGCGGGCGCCGGCACGGCGTCGGGTCGCAGCGGCGTCGCGGCGCGGGCGACGCCTGGGCCGGCGCGGGCTCGAGGTCAGCGACCAAACATCACCACGCCGCACCGCCAACGTCAGCCGCGCGCACCGCTTCGGCCCCACCCGCCACTCGCACACCTCAGACGCTGCGATTTGAATTGCGAAGCCAGCACTTCCTTTTTATTTTATTTTATTTTTTTTCCCACACGTCTTGTCAATCTTGTGTTGGTTTCCGGTTGGCACACGTAAAATTGCGGCTACGAGGCACTGTTGCATCACTGTCAAATGTGGATGCAACGGTGTATATTTTTGCGTCGTTTTGTATTTTCAAATGCGTGCGAGCAAATGCAGATTTTAGGAGCACGTGGTTTGGGTTCTGGACGCCCAATTTGGAGTGGTCTTACACATCACAGGATGTCGACACACAATTTCTTCCTGGTCCAACGAACTGGTCGTATTTTCGAAGCGAACGTCGTATTTTGTCACTTCCGCGCAAGCAACACTGACCGAGACAGCGAAGTGCAACCACTAGCGCAAGCACGTGCCTCGGGCAAGCGCGGTTGAAATCCATAAACAAAGCCACACATCCGACACGCTGCCCGGTGTTTATGTCGCACTGCACGTCCTTTCTTCACACACGCGCCTGTCGCAATTCAAACCGTAGCGTCCTCGGCACTAGCACACACACACACACACACACACACACAGAGGCAGAGGCCGGAGCACTCGTCGTCGGCAGGCGCTGCACGCATACTCACCGGGTGGCGAGCCGCCGCCGCAGCCGCCGCTGCCGCAGCTGCGTTCATTCCTGCAGTGGGGTACATCTTATGTCAGCAGGGCATCTTATTCCTGGTGCCACCCCCCACGCCGCTCCCGCCGCCGCCGCCCGCGCTGCCGGCACGCTTCTTGGAGGAGGGTCCAGCACCCGCGCCCCCGCCCCCGCCGCCGCTGCTGCTGGTGCTGCTGCTGCCCGCGGGGCTGCTAGCCGCCGCTCGGGCGCTCGCCGCCGCCGCCGCTGCCGCCGCCGCCGCCGCAGCCGCCGCGGCCGCCGCCGGCGCCGATGCTCTCGGCCACCACCAGAGTCCCTCCAGCTTTCGGCCCCAGCGGAGCTCGCGGCCCTCCGCACGCCTTCGGCCTCGGGCAAAAGGGCCGCAGCGACGCGCGTCGCCCTACGCACCTGCCGGCAGGCCCTCGGCGGCTGGCTCGCGCGCACGCCCGGCCCGGCCCGGCCCGACCACCAAAAAGCAAAATTTCCTCTCGAGCACGCGCGACAGCCGGCACACGGAACACTACGCGCGGCACTCCCGAGCGTCAAAACCGAAACCAAACTACCAATTCTTTCCCTCAAAAAAATATGAATCACTCAAAAAATCGACGGAGCACAAAAATTGGTTATCACAAATATTCACACAACGATTTTTTTTTTCAAAAAATTAACAACAAATACTTTACGACAGATAACTTTCTTTTCAAAAAAACGATTCACAACTATTCCTCGACGCAAAAAAACAGGCACTGTGTCTTCCTCGGGTAAATCCACAAAGCGGCGACAAAGCGAGTAATCCAATTGTTTCACGAGTGTGACGTCACTATACTGCCGTGCGGGTGGGCCCTCGTGGCGCAGGTGCTGAGGGCTGGCTAGCTGGCGCGCAGGAGCGTCCGTGCGTCCGCAACGCTCGTCGGCGGTTGGCACGAGTGGCGCAGGCACGTCCTCCCACTCGCCAGGTCCAAGCGCGACTGAGGCGGCCCTCGCGCTCGGCGCCCGCCGCCACCCCCACCACCTCGCCTCGCCTCGCCGCGCCGCCGCTTCGCTCCGCGCCACGCCGCTCCACGCCGCGCCGCGCCGCTGCCACCCCGCGGCAGCCGCGTCCCCTCGGCGCCGCCGGCGTCCCCACCACCACCGCCGCCGCCGCCGCCGCCGCCGCGGCACCACACCGAACCGAACCGCCCGCCCCAGTCTCCCGCAAACCCCCAGTCGCCACCGTCAGCCACCGCAGCTCCCAATGTGCCCTCACACACTCGCGCACCCCCCCCCCACACACACAGACGTGCTCACACCCTCAGACACACACACGAGCCGCGCCGCGTTCAGCTCCGCGCCCGCGCCTCTCGCTTTCTCGCGCGCGCGGCGCCACCACTCCCTCTCGCACACACACACACCCTCTCACTCTCTCTCCTTGCTCGCGCTCTCTCTCCAGCGCCGCTCTTTGTCGCCCGCGCAACCCCCGGCCGTGCATGTGCCGAGCTAAAACTCGCGCCCGCACACACACACCCGCTGATGATGATTCCCTATACCTTGTTCGTTCCCTGCTTTTTTTTTCGCCGCCGCTGCAAGGGTGGCAGCAGCGGTGGCTGCGAGCGGGAGAAGGGAGGGAAAAAATATAAAAAAGTCTACACAAAATGGCCGCCCACTACCCTCCTTGCTGCTCTGCAAAACTCCGGCACACAACACAAAAGGTTCCCCTCTCTGGGAGCAAATACTCTTCACTGATTTTCCTTTCCAAATATGGCAGCCGTATCAGGCGAGGCTCTGTCCCCTTTTTCCTCCCTCTCTCGCAGGGCTAGGCCTCCCCTCGTGGAGGATTGCCCGTATCACCCTACATCGGTTCAGACGCGCCAGCGCTGGCTTCAAGGGGACTCCACGTGGAGTCCTTAGCATAAATACAATCGTCACAGCTCTCTCCGCCAATGGCGTTCTCAGAAGGAGCTCACTTGGCCAATGGGAGAGCGTTCTCGCTCTTGTACCCACCGTACGTAATCATTTTGCCAGCAGTAGGCGGGACTCTTTTCAAGGAATACCAATGGCACGCCGAAGAGGACCAATCCCAGCGCGTTCTTCCCGGCTCGGTTGCTTAGCAACGCGCCGAGCGCTGGCAGGGCCTCGTCAACTCCACGTGGAGTGAAATGTTTGAAGGTGCCTGGAGAGAGGGGTAAGGTTGGGAGCAACACAAAAAGTATTGGAGAGCAACTCCACTGGTTAGGGGTTGGCTCCGCTATGGCTGGGGCTCGGCGGCGGCGGCGGTGGCGGCGCCGCGGCGCGGGGCGGGGCGGGGAAGGGTTGGGCGGAGCGGGGCGGGGCAGGACGGGGTGGAGCGCTGCAAGACGGGGGAGGTGGCGGCGGTGGCCGCCCTCGGCAACCCTGCGGGAACAATGACGCGTCATTCGTCAGCCAGGGTGCCGCCACCGTCATGTGATGCTCGTGTTCAACCACGCGGAGGAGGCGGGGAGGGGGGCGTGGCGGGGAGGCGGCCGCAGCGCGCTCTCGCCGCCGTCGCCGCGGCGTCAGCGCCCGCGCGCCACCGCCGTCTCGCGTCGCGGCGTCGGCACGTGAGCTCCCCCCACCCACCCCCACCCCTCCCCCCGCGCTCCGCCACCCCTCCCAATTAAAATTTATATTAAGACGCGGGATTTCGCCTAGCTACTGGGGTGTGACGGCGAAAGTTTCCGAGCAAAGTGCGTTTTAATGCGGTCCCGCAATTCCCATTGTCACAGCCATTGTTCGGTATTGTTGTAACGCTTCCTTTGATAATGCCACTATAGGGCAAACAAAATCCGTACCATTGTTTTGTATTTTATTTTGTAATGGGAAAATATTTTGTAAACACGTGAACAGTGCATTTTGTGACAACAATGAATTCAAATCCGTGATTGCCCCAAAATAACCCAAATTTCGTAATCCAATTGATGATACCAACTTCTGACAATTATCTATATAATGAAATAGAAAGTGTCCTCAAGAAATGCCCAACAAAAACGCATATTAACAAAGATTAAAGTGATGAATAGAAATGCATTGAACCGCAAGTTCTATGAGTGTGATTTGTTAAAAATTAATGTCTTCAGTGAATATTTTATTATAAATAATTTGTTTAATTTTTAATGTTTTAAAAATAAATAATACTTTTTTATTACATTATACATTTATTAAGTATAATTTATTACTTTTATATTTGTTCTGAATTAATTCTATTAAGTTTTATCAATGATTCAATCTTTAAAATTAATACAAATTACAAACCTGAATATTTTCTATACCTACTTGGATTGGAATGTCAATAGCAAATGAAAATTCTAGATAAGAATAGCTGCACATTGCCATAAAAATTGGGCGTCACTCATGAAGATAAAACTGATGATTATAATATTATATTTTGAAATAATATTATTTTATTACAAATTATTGTTGTTATTAAATTATGGTTTAAAATTAGATTTTGAAATGAAAATGAATTTAATTTTTTTGAAAAATGATCGATTAACCTGCTTTAAATAAGTGTTCGCATTTGCATATGCTTTTGTTTACAGAGAGCTAGCAATGGCTCCCCTTTTCTCTCGTTTTACTGCATGATGCTTTGTTCCAAACTGTCTCACATTTGTTTTTTGAACCATAAAACATTCCAGCCGTGTACGCCACCGAAATAATGTACCACTTTTAACTTAATATCCTCGATTATCAATATGCTCTGTGATGTTGCATTCGCAATGCCAGAGAGGATGGGAAAATAATCGTAATTTCTGCTCACGAAAATCCTATTTGTATAAAATGTTTAGTAGAAGCTTTACTGGTATTTTTAAAAAGAGAATTTTTATTTTAAAAGACATAATATTTTATCACTGGAACAAACATTGAAACATGTTTGGTTCCAGAAAATATCAGAGCTGAGAATAATAATAAAAAATTGTTGTTTTTCTTATTTTCGATACATTTATTATGACTACAAATTTGGTTGAAAACCTAAATATAATTTACAGGTGCATTATTATTATTATTATTATTATTATTATTATTATTATTATTATTATTATTATTATTATTATTATTATTATTATTATTATTATTATTATTATTATTATTGACCATTGCATTGTACTAACCGTGATCCACTTCCCACACATTATTATTATCACATGTATATAATAATTTTATTCTGGATTCAGTGAATTTAATATTTACATTGTCCAGAAAAATCACTTCAATTTTCATGAAACGAGCATTCCGCATGATAAGAAAAACGGCGATTATTACGTGACTGAGAGATACAATTTTCATACACTTCATGTCAGATTCTGGGTCACTGTAACAAATTCATAGTCACACATTCAGTTTAAGAGAATGCCACTATTCTCTCGTTTAAGACTATTCTCTTATTATCTATGAATGAAAATATTTTTTTCACAATTGTATATAAATAAAAGGAAGTATGCGTATGTCTGTACCACACAGAAGCAAAAACTACTCAACCGATTTCGCTGAAATTTGCACAGTATATTCTTCTTGTTATCGGAAGTGTTTAAAGAGAGGTGTGAATTAAATTGGAGATGTAGGGACATGAATTATGAAATATCGCCCTGAGTTATTACTTGAATCTTGATTCTGACAAGTAAACAAAATTTCTCCAAGAGAGTGTCATTGCGAACTCATGCACAAATATGAGGGAGAACTTTTTAACTACAGGATACTTGACAACTATATCCAACCAGGACATGGAATAAATCCATACTCGCGTGAAAGTCTATCACCTATTAAAATTTTTGCAGAGCTTACAGTAAAATGCGATTAACAATCACGTGACGTGTAAAGTGCAAAACTCAGCAATAGTGAAGCATTGTCGGGTCCACTAGTAGAAAATAAATGTCGATTATTTTATATTCTGAATGTACACCTCTGGACTACCATTCCTGTGTGTATGGTAGCATCATTTATCTCGCTTTCATCGAAGGGCAAATTGGTTCGAACGATAATCAGGGAATTTACAATAGTTTTCTCGTTCTGAGAAAAGCCTCTCATTTTTATCAAATTGGTCGAAGTAAACAAAAATATGCTCCACTTTTGTGAGAAATATTTGTATCACTAAACATAATTAGCTCCTATACATTTGGCATATACAACAGAAGATAATTATTTACTTACTTGAGAGAAAATGGACCTGCAAATGAAAAAATAGACCATTGCAACGGATACTTCTGGTTATTTACGAGTAGACTCCAAACTGGTGTTGAAAAACCTGTGTTTACATGACTATGTTATCAAACAAGAAGAAATTAATAAAAATAAACCTCGCAAAATTAAATTTTACCTTGAGTGTCGATATTGCCCAAAGTCACTGAAGAACTAATTTCTTCCGACCGTCCTGTGCAGCAGACTGTTGCACCTCTTTCCCACCCCTCCTCGAGGCATTCTCTTTGGCCACCCCTGCCCCTCCGCTTCTCGCCGCAGCAGCAGCCGCCGAGTGATAAAAGAACTTGAACCCACACCCTCATTAAACTGTCGAAAATAATCATAAAAATATAACCGGCCTCTTTCTCGCGCCTCAAAGGAGGAGGACTAGGGGGAGGGGGAAGGGGGAGTAGCGTCGGAACGTGAGCCTTCAGCGCTCCCTTCGTTCTATTTTTCAAATTCTCTTAAGCCCCGTTTGTATAAAAACTCTCCCCTGTTCTGCATTCCTAATGAATCCAACCCCATAACATTCTTCACAATGTGGACGACACGGAATCTTCCTTCACGTATACGCAGTCACTCACAAAGAAGACGCCAGCACACGCCGAACACACACACACACCGCGAACACACACACATACAAACACACAAACACACAAACACACGTTTGCTTTAACACAGCACGGAGAGCGAGGTTAAAAAAACACAGAAAAGTTTTCACCTCTTGCACTTAGCGCTTTAAAAAAATCCTTCTTTCCCCTCGAGTTGACCGCGTTTCCTTTTATTTTTTTTCCGGCCCCGCCGTTTTGCACGCTCAAACGACGCGACGAACACAGAGGCGCCGCCGCAGAGCCACCGCGGCCGCGGCGCCCGAGATCAAACGACTCGAAAGGCGCGCAACTTAGTGCAACGACGACGGCGGCGCGTCTTCAAAACGTATTATTTCTACGACATTTGTAAACCGGGACGCAGGCACGGCGTTGGCGCGTGTTTGTGCGTGAGTACGAGCGGGCCGTGCGCATTCGAGTGTGCGTGCGTGAACAGGCACAATTCCGTGTGCGTGTAACCAATGAGCGCGCGCGCGTGTGTGTGTGTGTGTGTGTGTGTGTGTGTGTGTGTGTGCGTGAGAGAGCGCGCGTCGGGCTTACCAAGTCAGAGCGTGGCGCTGCACAACACAGCCAGAACGGGGCGGGCGGTCCCCCGCCTAGGCGGTTCGCCGCGTAGCCGCCACCGCCGCCTTCCTCTCCGTCTCTGTCTTCAGGGTACTTCTCTCTCTTCCCCTTGCCACATCTCCACTTAGGGCCCGGCAAGATAATTAGGGAAGCACGCAGCCGGGTAGACAGACGGGCGGGCAAGTGAGGCGGCGGAGGCGGCGGCTTGGGTTGGGCCGTGGCGGGGGCGGGGGAGGGCGGGGGCGGCGGCCCGGGTTGGCAAGCAAGCAGGCAGCGTGCTTCCACGGAGGAGGCGGAGGAGGAGGAGGAGCAGGAGAAGGCGGAGAAGGAACTGCTCTCGCCGCCGCGCGGGCGTTCCGTCTTCGTCCGACAACAAGTAACTCGCTCTCTCTCGCTTCCACTCCCTGCGTGAGCCATGTAGTGAATGTAGCGACCATGTAGAACAGCTGTAGAGGTCCCGGGAAGTTAGGAGAAGGAGAAGTGAGTAGTTTTAGAGCCGAGCGCGGGAGAGGAGAGCGAGCGAGCGAGCGAGCGAGTGAGAGAGAGCGAGTGAAAGACGGTGATGGAGACGAGAATGCGGAGGAGCTGTCTGGCTGCCGCCGCAGCGGGGCGGGCGGGGCCGCGGGTGGGGGCGAGGGTAGGGGCGGGGGCAGGGGCGGGGGCCGAGGTCGGTGGCGGCAGGCCACCGCAGCGAGGTTCGGACTTAGTGGCCACGGACGGGCGGGGTGGCCGCAAGCCGGACGGCGCGGTCGCACCCCTTGACCAAAGGTGTGGTGGCGGCGGGGGCGGAGGCGGTCGAGGAAGGCCGGCGGCGGCTGCTGCTAGAGCCTCGCGCCAGCCGCTCGCCACCGCCGCCGCCGCCGCCACCGCGACCAACATCTCCGCCGCCTTCGCATCCACCGCTGCTCTCGCCACGGCTAAGCTAAGCTTTTGTGGCCTCCGACGTGTTACACAAGCTGCGCGCTGAAACCGGTTGGTTGGTTGCTCGCTCGGCGCTAGTACCCGTGGTCTTCGCCGCTGCGTGCCGGCGCGCGGCGGAGGATAGTCCAAACGCGGCGGCGGCGGCGGGCGCAGGGACCGGCCGGCGCAGACAAAGGCGATGTGGTAAAATGTAAAAGACGCGCATTCTCCAGATGCAGATGCGAGCGCTCGCCGCGAAGGAAGAGGGAGCGCTACGAAAAAACAGCGACGAGCGCCGGGAGACCGCACGGGGACAAACCCACTGAGTGCCTTATGTCAGCAGGTTCCTGTGAACGCAGTGAACTGAGGAGAAATCGATTTTTTGGATAATTCACAAAAATTGTTTTCCATCCTCGAAATTTGTGTCTAAGCCAACGTTAACTACTGAGTTCGAATTTTCGGAGATTAACCAATAAAGTCAGAAATACCAATACAGTCAGGTTATAATTCCAAAATTCAAATTCTGAAATAATTTCAAATCGTTCAAGAATTTTGATTCTGAGAGTATTACATGTACATGTAATGTACCGTACATGGAATTGTTGATGAATAAAATATTCAATATAATATAAACAAAGAAGAGATCATTGGACTTCTGGCACGTTTCGGACTCGATATTGATGTAAGGATGGTAATTTCACATTTTAACAGTGGAGATATTCTACAGATGCATCATTTGTACCTATGAAATACTGTTCAATACAATTACCGACAAACTTTTAAAAGTAAGCTTAAAATTATGCAAATTGAATTAAAAAGAATACACATTATTAAGGTACCGATTGATAATCATGTTGCAGTATTTCAAACTTTAAAAATATTTCACCTTTATATGGTATTTAACTATTTTTTCTGAAAAGCGGAATTAAAACGAATGACATCATTTTTCATTGAGAAGAACATCATATGTATTTAGAAGTACATCTTGTATCCAGTAGAATGCTTCGAAGTGTAAAATCATATGTAATGTTCTACATGAACGCTATTATTTTATTTTCATTTGACTGTTTGTGTTTCATTTCACTGCTTAACTTCACTGCTAACATATTGTCGCTTAGTTTCTGCCCATTTATATTATTTCTTTAATAACATACATTAAGTTAAAATAGCTTATATCATTATATCTTCTTGAGTTCCAATCTTCATGTTTTTTAATCCCTCTCCCCTCCCAGTTATTTCTGACATATAAAAGGACTTAATTTTATAATTTTTTGGGGGAAATTAGACATAAATCAACAATATTCTACGAAAATGATGGGGATACTCCTTTTTAAAAAATTGAGCTTGCAATCAAGATAATGCAAATTCAGATTCCATCAAAATAAAATTTTGTCGGTGTGGTAATTGGCATCGTACATAAATAAACATCATGTTCAAAAACATCACGATCTTGTAGAAAATATGTTTTATGTTACATAGTCAGCACTTCTGGAGCCAATTGACTCCGATTAGATGACACGCAGGTCTACAAAAAATATAAAATTACACTTATGTAGTTCGTATTGGTACAACTGATCAATTTACTTTTCGCCCACAAGAAGTAGCTTTCACTTACATCATTGCCTGAAGTTGTTTTTTTGAATATACCTTCTCTCAATAAAATGTACAAAACAATTAAATATAAAATGTGATCCATGAAAGATACACAATTTTGTATAACAAGGACAGAAAATGTGTACATGCAAAGGACGTATTCACTGCAACAGAAATAACAGAAACAGTCGACGGAAATATGTCAAAGCTCAAATGGAACATTCGAGATTAAATCATTGAAACATGAAAACAACGTATCATGTATGTTACACGGGAAGATATTCAACAAACATGGGGACAACCAAATTTCTTTGTGTCGTGTATCGCAACGTTTCCATTCATTCTAAATCAAGGACACTAGAACACGCTATCGTCACCCGCAATCCAGTTGGCGGATGATGTATGTCATAAATGTTCTTCTGCCCAACAAAGGCAATGGCTTGAATATATTTTAAATTTATAGACTGAATGTATGAGATGATGCAGCAGATTGTACGATTCTGATAATCTCGTGTACTCACGTCCTCCGATGAATTATTTCTTCCGATAAATATGAAATATTTAACTCTAATGTTTTTCTCAATCCTTAATAAAGTTTTGAGACAATATATTGACGACATGTGAGTAGATAAGTACTTCATCATAAAAAAACAACAACTTGGGTTAACTCCAAGAAATAAAGACTTAATTTTATTATTTTAGTTCTGGGTCAGTTTTCGAAATTAGCGGATACTAACATTGAAAAAATAACCTCTAGGAATCTATCTTCAACAAAAGAAAGACCTCTATTTCTCCTCATTATTACCGCTGGAGAATGTGTGAGATGTGCCTGGGAGTAATCTGTAAGAAGACTGAAGTCCTACCGGTGCTGAAACCTAACAAAGATCCTAAAATTCCCGAAAATTACAGACCCATAAGCCTCCTCCCCACTCTGCCTAAAATATTTGAGATGTTGATTCTAAAGAGGCTCCATCGTTTCCTAACAATCTCAAAAGCAATTCCGCCCTTCCAATTCGGTTTTAAACGTATTCATTCAACCTCGCAATTATTATTAAGATTAACGGAAGGCATAGCGTACGGTTTACATCGAAAAGAGCACACAACTTCAGCTTTTTTAGACATGAGCCATGCCTACGACAAAATTTGGCATAGAGATCTTGAGTACAAATTGCATGATCTGGGTATCCCTGAATATTTAACAAATATCTTAACAGGTTTCATCTCCAACAGGGAATTTATAGTTCGAATCAACAATGTAACATCAAGAACATTCGAAATCAACGCAGGCGTTGCTCAAGGATAAGAACTTTCGCTCACTTTATTTAATATTTACTGCCACGACATTTTATCTGAAGGAGGCGCTAACATAGCATTAGACGTTGATGATGTAGCAATTTACGCCACAAATCCCGATATATTGGTGACCAAAGATCACCTACAAGAAAGTGTTAATAACTGTGTAGAATGGACTTAGAATTGGAGAGTCGTAATTAATCCACATAAGAGAATCTGCAAAGTCTTTACTCTCCGCCGTCCCAAAAATCCTCCAGAAATCATAATCCAAGGGACAAAAATCCCATGGTCAACCTTCCCTATAAAATACCTCGGGGTACTCTTCGATAAAAGACTCACCTGGAAACCCCACGTTAATGCAGTCATTGAAAAAAACAAAAATTAAAATATCCAATTTATCACCTATTATAAATCGCCGTTAACCCCTGAGGTTAGAATGCAGATTAATTAAGCTGTATGTCAGTTATATTACCAGCAATGACTTACGCATGGGGTGGTGCTGTATCAAGCACCATCAACAGACTTGGTGTTTTCCAAAATAAGTATCTGTGAATAACTTTCAACGCGCCATGGTTCATCCCCAACCATCAAATCCGACTGGAATTAGACAGAGCAGAATTCAAGGAGACATAAAAATAATCTTGCCAGCAATTTCTACAACCACCCACCAAATGCTCCATGTACTGCAAGATCCAACCTAGGAAGAAACAATAGTAAACTGCTAATTATATCAAGATTCCCGAAAGAGAAACTTAAAGCTACTTAACGTTCCTTCTCCCTCGTACCTTTCGACCAGAATACCATCCTTTCATCACAGAACAGAAGTCAAAGCTCTTCAGTACAGTTCAAAAACCAACTGCGACTTAAGGATGACCATATCCTAAGAAGCCATATAAGATTATGTATCACAAAACCCGCGAAAGACATAATTGTCGAACGAGAAGAAATACATATTTTAAAGGTAGTAATCTTAGCTGAAATCGAAAAGATATTAGATAAGTGCCAGATTATCATATTTCAATCTATATCTGCGGATACGATTGTTGCAGGAAACAGAAATAAACCCAATGAGGCACGAAGTACAGATGGATAAGAAACTAAATAACAAATAATGCATTTTAAAATTTTATAAATTTATCATCTTTTTAATCTCTTCCTTCGTCCCTAAGGAGATAATACATTTTCTTAGCATTTCATTGCTTTACTTTCAAGTGCTGAAATCATTATTAGGAGTAAATATTCAACTTGCAGTATGATGGAGGAGGGATAAAAAAATATTAGCACTAATATTTTTAATTTTTGCTCTTTGATAGATTTTCGAAAACAAATAGTGAAATTGAATAAGAGAAAATAAATACCTCCTATTTCAATTGAATGGTTCAACTAACTGGCAAAGAAACCGGCCTTGATTCAGATCACAATACTTTCCATATCCAGGAATTTGGGAAACTGAGAGAACATAGGCATGAACAGGCTAAAACAAGAGAGCTTACTACTATTGTGGGCACCGTTTTCCATCAAACGTTTTCTAACATATAACATATTTTATTAGTAAATAGATAAAAATTCATTTGAAAATGATGAAATCACAAGAAAATTGAAGTCATGATTCCGATGTTCCTGGTATCAGTCTAAGGAAGAACTAATAAGCAACTACTGGGAATTAGAATCCTCAATAGGTAAGCAACGACCACATCACTTGGGGGAAAGTTTAAATATACCTTATTGAACATTTAATCAATTAAAAGCGTTTACATTTTGTTGCTCATTTAATCAAATAAGACGACAGTCTAGAGTAAAAATGAAACAAGGACAAACAAGGTAATGAGTATTGATCGATGTGTATTTGCTGCATGTAAATAATCACACAAAGATGATATTACCAAGTTTTTCAAGGAATTCATTTAGTAAAATTTAAAGGATATATGGAAAATTAAAGGTTTGTAGACGGGGCCTTGCTCAACATTTGGTGGTACGCGCTTTCAGCAGTGACAATGATTGGCAACATAAGCTACACAGTATTATCGCAGAATTTCATTTCATTTTTTCTTACTGTATGTGTCCCATCGACTATTAGCGCATGAAATTATTCAGACACAATCATACTTCGTTGTAAAGAAACATATTTTTAAGTGTGTCTAAATTCAATATAAGATTTGTGTTTATATCATATAATGTAACATATATTATTTCTGAGATAATCCATAGTGGGAAAATTCTTCCAAGTCGGTCCGGTGGCCGAGATATGTAAGGGAGTAGTGTCGTAGTGATCTCTGACCGAAGGTTCGCGGGTTCGAATCCCGCCTCGGGCTTGGTTGTACTTGTGTTCGTCCTTTCACCCCTTATCATCACCATTTCGTTTCAACTTCATAGTTACCATACCGTTAACTCCAATAGTGGTCGCTAATGACCCAGATGTTGATGCGACCTTAAATAACCCTCCCCAAAAAATTCTTCCGAATTTTAGAAGATACATTCTGGCGATTTTGTTCAAAAGTAAATCGACTCCCACCAACGATGAAAATCTAGTTCTCAAATAATCTTAAAAAAAAGACTTAAAATGTAATAAACGTGTTCTGAATTTCCATTACATAATTTAAGAATAATTATTCTTTGTATTACAAGACCCAAAGCTTATTAGGGAAATTCTTTTCTTCTATGAATCTTCAGAAGACGAGCCCTAACCCTCATTAAGCTTGTTGTAGTCTCGACCCTGAAGAGCTGACAGTTGAAGTGGGCTCTCAGCGCGAGTCAAAGCCCTCCACTAGAAATCAGCCCTGAGGGGTCAGCTGTGCGCTGGCAGTTCCCGCAGGCGCATTGCCAGGGGGCGGTGGCGCCCAGCGTCTAGAGCGCAGCGCGGGGTGGCGTTGCGGTCAAAGTGCGATTGCCCCGCCCACCCCCTCCCCTCCCCTCCCCTCCCCTCGCTCTCAGTTGCCGCCGCCGCCGCCGCCGCCGCCGCCACGTCGATCGCCCGCGAAGCGTTTGTCGCGCGGAATTACGCGACCCCTAATGAGGGTGGCGTCTCGCCGGCATTCACGAGGACTAATTAGGAAAGCGCTCGTTACTTCATTAACGCGCCGCGCGGATATCGGCCCACGATCCGGCCGCCCCCGTCCACGCCCGCCGCCGCCGCCGCCGAGGTCGTAAATACACAGGGTGGCCGTGAAAGACGAGTTCCACTGCAATATTTTCATTACACCTTAACACGCGTTAGTGCAAAAGAAATGATGGTGCAAGTTTTCCTGACATCCACTCTAGAGAAAATCTCCTTATAAAATCTGCGAACTAAAAATAATAGTCGTAATCATGATAATAATAAAAATAGTAGTAATATAATACTGTAATAATAATAATAATAATAATAATAATAATAATAATAATAATAATAATAATAATAATAATAATAATAATTAACGTGACAAGGCTCAGGCTATCGCTTAGACCAGCTCCTTCGCCTAACCACATAGAAAACTGACAGATTTTCAGAAGGAATTCATATGTTTGGCTTCTTATGTTTTCAGGAAGAATGGCACATGTTTAACCAATAATTTTCCGAAGCAAGTAAGTAGAAAATGAATCTAGAATTGTTTTTACTGTTGTTTTGAATACATGAAATTTAATATTATTGTGCAAGATCATTAGTTATGTTGCTCCTTCTATTGTCCTTTCAGCGTGAAGTAAATTGCGTACTATGAATGTCAAATTAACATTGACCTATTACCAAACGCACGCAAAGCTACTAACTTAAATTCAACTGAAATTGACTTCAATGCAAGATATAATTCGAACGAAATTTTTTTAATAATTATGAATTAATTTTAAATTGCGAACACTAGAGAATTTTTTTAAACTATTAAGTTAGTTGAAAGAATAAAGCCTCCTCTGGCTTCCGCTGGGAAGAACTATTTAACGCAATGCTTTGCAATCAGTGGTTTACATGCTATGGAAATTCAATCAATAAATATGTAGTAAGGATATCTTATTTCCTCACCGCATAAAATACTGGCAACGATTTCCCAATCACGCGATTCGTATAACCATAATAAAATATTAAACCTAGCCAGGCCTTTGACGAACACCCGGTACAACGTCCATCAGAATGAGGCTGCATAAAGACATGCAAATTAAATGTATATATAAAGCGATGCGTCCCACTTTCAGAAAAGGGGTGGTGGTCAGGGTGGACGCGGGGAAATCGCGTGGAGGGGAGGGCGAACTGGAGAGGGAAAGGTGGGGGGGGGGAGGGACAGAAAGATGCGAGTAGAGAGGAAGAGATGGAGCGAGGGAAGGGAAAAAGCCGAATAACAAAACAACGAGGCTGCTTTTGCAACCCCGTCGGTGCCACGGCGGTGTGTCATTGTATATTTATCGCTCGCAAAAAGCTGCCGGAGCTTTAGAGGCGGCGCGACCGGGAGCAGCCGTTTCAGGTAAACAGGCGTGCCAACGAGCGACAGGGCGGGGCGGGGCGGGATGGGACGGGGCGGGGCGGGGCGGGACGGGGCGGGGAGGGGCGGGGGGGGCGGGGCGGGGAGGGGCGAAGCGGGGAGAGGGGGGCGGGGCGGGGCGGGGCGGGGAGATATGGAGATAGGAGGCGGCGCTGGCTTCAGCCAGCCAGCAAAGCGCTCCGAAGGTGGATAACGCAGGGATGAACCGGGATGCAAAATGAAGCACAGGCGCGATGGCAGTGAAGTAGTGTAGTGACAATGGCCGAGAGGAAAAGTAGAAGGGAAATAAAATTATAAAATGGATATTAACGTTGGTTAGCGTAGTAGACGAGCAGATACGAACATTAAGTTGGGAGGAAAGGGTAGCGAAAATACGCCGTTCAATACATAGGTTAAAATAATGATCGGAGCGATGGAGTAGCAAGGACGAGAAGTGAGAGCGAGGAGTAGAGACGGAGAGTGAAGGTGGGAAGTGAGACTGGACAGCGTGAACGGAGAGTGAAGTCGAAAATGGCGAGCGAGGACGTGGAGTTATGTGTAAGAACGGAAAATGTGTGGATCAAGAACGGACAGCGAAGGCAAGTGGGGACGGGATGTAGGGTCGTAGAGCGAAGACGGGCAGTGAGGATTGAGACCAGGGTCGGGGAGTAAGGTCAAGCAACGAGAGCAGGGAGCGAAGATGAGTAAAAACACGGAATGAGGACGGACAGCGATGATAGAAGGCGAGAATGGTAAGCGAGGAGGCCGGCGAGTGAAGACGGGTCGTTGGAACCCAGAGCGATGAGCGAGTGTGAGGTGAGGACGGGACAATGAGGAGCAAGAACGGGCGCACAGGCGGGGACGCTGGGAGGCGAGGACGCTGGGAGGCGGGGACGCTGGGAGGCGAGGACGCTGGGAGGCGAGGACGCTGGGAGGTGGGGACGCTGGGAGGTGGGGACGCTGGGAGGCGGGGACGCTGGGAGGTGGGGACGCTGGGAGGTGGGGACGCTGGGAGGCGGGGACGCTGGGAGGTGGATACGTTGGGAGGTGGGGACGCCGGGAGGCGGGGACGCTCGGAGGCGGGGACACTGGGAGGTCGGGACGCTGGGGGGCGGGGACGGCGCGCCGAATGAGGTGGAAGGGACTGGCGGGGGCGGCACAGGACGAGCCCTGCCACCGCCTCCACCACCGCCGCCGGCCGGATCGATGGAAGTAATACCCAGCTCCCACGACGTCCATAAATAAAACCCATTTCCTGAAGGCATGATTTATTCCTGTCGGAAACTTCAACTTAGCGACCCGTGGATTACACGGGAGATAATTTTCGAGTCTGCGGAAGAACCGACGGGTAGCGTCCTGCGCGGCCCCGCGAACGCGCTGGGAGGGGCGGGGAGTGCGCTGGAGCGGGGAAGCAGGAAGGGGAGGGGAAGAGGGTTGGGCGGGGAGTCTCATTTCCCCTCCCGAAGGGCCGGAATGCTTTCGGCCGCGTTGCGGATTAGCAATCGGCAACAGGGAAATGACGTCACGAATGCCAACTGCGATTGAAGACGACGGAGGAGAAGGCGGTGAAGTTTAGGGGAAGAATGACTATAAACAAGTGATTGCTCCAAAGACATATTTATTATTATTATTATTCAACTGAAAAATGTGAAATGATAATTCGCTGAGATGGCATTTCATACGGAAACAATTGCCATATCTGGAATTACTTATCATATTAATTAAACAGAGCAAAAATAGTTGACAATTTCGGTTACGGTTTTCGCAATCAGACGTCGGAAAATACTTTGAATTGCACAATCAAATCTCATTTTCTTCCACAACTTATCATTCGGCATAAATATGAGTTAAGAGTTAAACAGAAAATGGTCTTGATTTAGAAAGCCAGAACGATATACACGCATGCAACCTGATTCATATCAATGTATCTATTGCATCCTAGTTCATATCAAATCATACTAATACATCCTGCTTCGTATTAAATCAATTACTTAATCGATTTAACCCCCATCACATTATTTATTACATTGCTTACCTGTCCAATAACTTCTCTCAAATATTCACCAAAATCTATCTTCAGTCAATCTTTGTAAAAACCCCATTCCTTCTACACGTATCACAAATAAATATCTATTTCAAATCTTCTATAAAATATTTTCAGATTTAGAAGAGAACCTATGAGGTCATGGTTCCCTCAACCTGTTAGTGTAAGCTTATGCTGTCATTATTAAGCCATCGATACATATGTATAATTCTGTATAAATGATCTTTGTGTAACAAAAATTAAATCATAAATTAAACCGGCGGTGCTAAACCAGCATGTACTTTCTCGCCCTTAGTTGTAATTATATAATAGTATTTATAACAGGATTCTATCCGAATCAACACTTCTCGGTCATATTTTCTTGCAAAACTCATTAGTCATCGTAGAATATTTCTGTGTTTTCCAACACCAGGCTAATGCTGGAGCAGAACCCTAACAAACGGGCCACGAACCACGCCCGATCTTTCCTTCCTTCCTCTTCCTTGTCCTATCCTCACCCCTTACCGGACAGTTTTAATCAATACATTACCGCCAGGGGCTGCTCCAGCAGATCATTGATTTTTGGGGGTGGTCCATAAAGTACGTAACTTCAAACACGGGGGAAAGGGCTTGAGGCTGCGTTACGCTGCCTTACATAGGGGAAGGGGGGCATTGACAATAAAACGTAACACGTTTTTTCAACGTTTGTTGAAATAATCCCTTTTTCAGTTTTATCCTAAAATATTAATATATTAACTAATTTGTACTGTACTGCAGCATCCGGGTCAATGACCCCCATCTCGATCAGGTTTTTCGTCCAGTTTCCCTGATCCATTGAGCAAATGCTGAGATGCCCCCTTGTTTTGCTTCTGGACAGAAATGTAACTTCATTATCTGTGCACGTCTTCTAGAATTCATTGGGAAATATAGTTATTCAAATTATCGTTTCCATGTTGTTGCGGCAGGAAGTATTATTCCTTGACGAAGGACATCATGGATAAGAGCCCAAAATTTATTGCTTATTTATCCTTGAAAATAGATTTTATTACATGAGAGCTTTTTTTTTTCAAAATTTATGTAGTGTATGACTCAGTGTAGGGATCACAGAATTTTGAAAATGGGCACAGAATTCACTTCTCACCATAGCACGTTTCAACTGTTTCAACTGTTTTTGACGTAAAATAAATATTTTTTTTTACAAATTAAATAAATTAAAGTTATCATGTGTAAATTGTAACAAATGGAAATGTTTTTCATTAATTTTTTTATTGAATCTGTAAGATTATGAAGAAAATATTCAGAACAGATCTATCTTCTAGAATCAAATTAAATTGGCGCAACAAACTCTCCCCATGCAACATCCAGGAGGGCGTGTGAACGGCTTCCTTGTAAACCTATTTCACGTCGATGGCTTCTTCCTTCACTCATTTTTGACTGTTCTTGTCTGAGATCCTGAACATGAAAGTGACAATCTTAAAAAACAAAAACGAAACGTATTCTGAAAAGAGCAAACAATTTAGCCATTGGAATCAGTTATCTATTCATGTCTCTGTTTCTCTGCAATGAAATAATCATTGAGGTTTCATGAAAGGAATATGTTGCTTGCACGGAGAACATAAAAAATTCTTTCAGAGTTCATTTTTATCTTCAGAACAATGAAAGTAGCGTTTTCAGTTTAAGAAGTGACAAATAAGGTTGTTTGTTCACCCCAGTTAATAGCAAGGAGGTATTTGTCATGTCTACGAAATAGTTGTAGATACGTAAAATGTGGAGAAAAGTTTCAAACAGGAGAGAACCTATTCCCCGAATATCCCGATTTCAAATGAAATGTAATATGATATACATTGACCATCATGTGATAATGTTTGAGCAAATATATTTTCATTAAACTACCCTCCAAATGAGAAAAAGGAGGGGAAAATTGGCCAACCCCCAAAATTTTCAAATGGCGAAATTTGAAACACGAATTAAAAGTGTCGTAGAGACGAAAAGAAATAATCGTTTGACCATGTTCGACAATGAATTAAAAATGATAAAGGGAATGCAGAATTCCTTTAAAGATAATGAATTCTTGCCTGGTAAAATAAATGCTGCAGTTGGAGAAAAATTGGCTGCAGCATTTTGGAGAAAGAAAAGAGAAGAAAAATTAAAAAATTAACGGAATGTACAATTGAAGTAGTATAAAATTGCTTTGAGTCAATTATTGGTATTCTCACAACACGTAAGCACATGCTTTTGAACTGGTTCCTTGCAATTAAAATACAATAATGTGAATGCAAGAACTTTGTTATTGACCTCTTTTGTTGTATTATCCCTGGAAACAGTCTTCTTCATTTACCCTTATTTTTTTCCAGGGAAGAATTATCACTCAGCACTATTCTTCCAACACTATGACGTGTAAGCTATGCTCGGGAAAT
Source organism: Teleogryllus occipitalis (assembly GCA_011170035.1). Taxonomy (NCBI): domain Eukaryota; kingdom Metazoa; phylum Arthropoda; class Insecta; order Orthoptera; family Gryllidae; genus Teleogryllus; species Teleogryllus occipitalis. Next base: position 89,983 of record BLKR01003154.1, read on the forward strand.
TTGACAGTACTAATATAATTACAAACCAATTCGCTTTGCCACAGGCTTGAACTCTATTAAATTAAATTCAGCTCTAATTTGAAACAATGGTTTTAGTTCTTATTCATGCAAACAATTCATTTCAGGTTTATTGCTACTCCTGAGCTGTACTGGGACATCTAATATCCCGAAAAGAAGCATTGGACCGAACTTCATAGCTACGAACTTACGCCTTTATTGAGAGAGAATTCTGGAGTGTAGATACTACATGAAGATTCGAATAAACGCTTTTTAAAAAGAACAAAATAAGTATGAAAGGAAGATTCTGAAATCTAAGGAAATAATTTCTTCGTGATTTACGAAAAACCTTGAACATTTTTTATTCTATCACTTGAACCAATTTTAATCGTAATTATTCTATCAGTTATTAAATAGACGTTAATAAAACAATTATTGACAATTCAACACCATCAAACATGTACTATAAATACTATAAATAAAATATATAGCGAGTTGTACCGCGACAAGTAGGTGACATGGTAACTTCGAAGGCAACGTACTGTAGAGAACTTACAGATATGTAACATATTTTTCGAAGCATACAAATCTGTGGACTTTTCAATTTGAAATTTTGTTATGGGAGAGTTTTCCGAATATGCTTTGGGATGAATAACAAAGAGACGTTAGGTAACCCAGTTTTCCCTCGAATTAATTTGTAATTTTTACAAACTTTAGTATGATTTTGAACGGCAAAATTCTAGTACAGTGAACTACGTAATGACGAGTATGACTTGAGAGGTGAATGGTGGATCCACGGCTCGGAAGGACCTTCGTGTGCAAAGCAGGCACCCATCACCTAGCGCTTGTAGAGCAGGAAATGGCCGAAGCCGCTGAGGGAGTTCCGCAGGGTATTACATGGCGACCCTCAGTAGAGCATGTGCGAAGAGAACGCTCACCAGGGGTAGTCCACGGCCCCCCGCCTGCACTATCTCTATCTCGCCACTCTCCTCCTGTACCCCCCTCTTCTATCCTGTACGTTTTTGCCCCAGCCACTCCGCTGAGTCCGACGCATTGCGCCCGCCACACCCACCTCGCTCCCCGCTCCCTTCCCACCAATGTTGCGCTATTACGTCACCTCCCCGACCCACCTTAGGACTCATTCACAATGCAACTTAAACGTAAACGCAAAACCTACAAATGAGTTACTAAGCGAGACCATTCACAATGCCTTGACGTAACCGTTGACGTAAGTCCGTAAACTTAAGAGTTCACAAACTCCAAGCTTTTACGTTAAGTTTACGCCGTAATTCTACCGAACACCAATCAGGGAGCAGCGTGGAAGGTCGATTTCAGATTGTGTTGAGATAGTTTATGGTTCTGTCATTTTCTTATTGTAATGTAGAAAACTAGTTTGCGAACACTTTTGATGCGTGTAGTGACTAAGTAAGGATTTGGGCAATTTTTAGTGTGACTTTAACTTGACATGGCGAATAAACTAATATGTTCGACGAGTTACTCGTGAATTTGGTACGAGAGAATCCTTGTTGATACGATGAAGGAAATGCGAGCAGTATTACAACAGCTACTTGCATATATATAAAGACCAATCGATAGAAATGTCGAAGAAAAAGCTAGAAACTATGGTGGAAAGATCTTACCACCGTGCTAGAAACGAATCGATCAAGTTTTAGTACGATGAATTCTCATTGATTCTGGCGAAACTTACGTTCCAGTTTACGTTCGTCATTGTGAATGCTTGTTTATACGTGTAAATCTTACGGCTAAGTTTACAGCATTACGTTACGTTTAAGTTTGCATTGTGAATGAGGCCTTACCCACCTTTACATCCCACTCCGCACTCTCCCCGCTCCAGAACTCTCCACCTCGCTCCTTTCGCCCTAGTTCATCCGCATCCCGCGTTCCTCCCGCCCCGCCCACCTCTTTCACCCCTATCCGCCACGCTTATCCCTTCCATCCTTTGTCTCCCGTCTCACTATCTTGCTTGCCCCCAATTTGCTCTCTTCTAACAGTGCATCTACGTCTTCATCCACTGCCCTCCACCCTTCCCTCTCCCCCAGCCCTCCTCGCTCTATCTCGCTTCCTCAGTCCGCATCTTCGAACCTTTGCCTCCCTGTCGCACCCACCCCGCTCCACCCACCTATCCCTTCCTGCCCGCCTCTAGATTGCTCCCCAATCCACCCTGCCCTATCTTTTGTCTCATCCACTTGCTCCTCCCTGTCATATTTTCAAGCCCTCCTTGTTCTACCTCTCCTAATTGAAGTGATTGAAGGCGTTGTCATTGTCAACAATACTATTTATTTCAATAAGAGCAGCTTTCGATGGCTTAGTCATCATCATCAGTTTTCTGCTGTCTGGAAGTCACAAAAACGACTACCCAGTCCGCCCTACCTCTCCTCCCCAGTCCGCCCTACCCTCCCGTCACCTCGACTGTCCCACCCACTTCGCTCCGCCCGCACACCCGGTCTCGCTCTGCTCTCACCACGCCCTCCCCGTCCTATCAACCCCATTCCACCCACCCTGCCCCGCTGACTGCCCCGGCGGGCCTAGCCGCGACTGCCAAAGGTTCCTAGGCCAGTGTTTGTGTTTTTCGCCGATGCGCAATTTGCGCGCGCGGCCATGTTCGCCCGCATCCGCCCGCGAGCGAGCGCTTTTCATTATTCCCTTGTTTTATTATCCCGTAAAGTGCACAAAATTAATAAAATAATTATTTTTTGAAGTGGCTTGTTTTGATGAATGTGTGCGCAGCCTAGAGGTTTGAAATGCAATACAGTTTCCGCGGTTGCTAGCAGGGCGCCCATGTGGTTTCCATCCGCGAATGTGATGCTGGACGTGGATATGTATGAGGGAGGGGGAGAGCAGGACGGGGGAGGGGGTGCCGGCGGTAGGGAACGAGTAAGAGAGGTGAAGCGTTGGAGAGTAGTAGAGAAAAATACACTCGTAGGTTATTAGACAGATTGATACGAGCGAAAAATGAAGAAAAAAGATGCATATAAAAGGTCAGGTAAAGGAAGGAAACACATGTAATGTAAAGCAGAAATATGGAAGTCAGTGTTTCAAAGCCTGCTTCAAGAGAGGCTCTCGGTGGTGTATTTCTGCAGCCAATTTGCCAATTCTGGTTAAAAAAATTACTTATTCGGCGATTTTACTTAATATACAACGAAATAAAAGCAACGTAAATTAATAACAAATCAGTACTGACATAATATGAAGAAATATCGGAATTAACTCTTAAGAAAAATTAATCATACCTTGTCAACTGGCTGCAAATAACACGCAACATATGTAATGAAATTACTAAAATGAAACATCTTGTCATAAGCAGCACATTCTGAATAAATCCTAAAAATGCTCTTGAGAATGATTTTCCCCACTTTTCATTATTCGAATGACTTTATTTAAACATCACAAAGCGCGGAGATCAGAAATCAGGCCCCCTAGTAATGGTTAAATTTTTGCCCTGGTAAGGACATTTACAGTTTTCCAGTAGGTGCCATCAAATTACCCGGGGGGGGGGGAGACAATCATCCGACATCCCACCCTCGCCAATTTGAGCCTAACCTGTCGTGTCACATCCTGTAGAGCAGGCATGTCAAATCGCTCCGGCAGGAGCGAGCTACTTTGTCCCTGGGGAGCCCCGTGCTCGTGTGAGCATAGTGTGACTCCGCTCTCATTTCTCCTCCAAATTCAGAAAGGGATGTGCTATATGCTGAAACGGGCAATCTAAGAGCAGAGTAATCTAAGGATGCTTTCCTACGAGTACACGTTTCCCAAATATTTTCAATGAAACAAACGAGATTTGAACTTTATTTACTTTTTCTACTTAATATGTTTATTTTATTTTCAAATTCTGTTTTTTTGCCACGTGACAGGAATTTGTGTAAAGGCCTGAATCTTTGTTTTTTTCATTCCAAATCCAATAAATTATTATTTGTTTATACATCAATAATGTGAAAATATAATAAGAGTCTCTTAGGGGCAGGCAGCTCTTGTAACAGCCTGTTAAACTTCATTACCAAAACAGAAAATTGATGCAGTTATTGCACTCTTAAATAACGTTATTTGGAAATTAAGATCTTTTAGATTCAAAATGTTCAATTTTACTCCCAATTGACTATTTTAAATATGACTATTGTAGTATTTCATTGTAATGTACTATTTATTTGATTCAGTAAAGGAAATGGAATCTAATATTGCTTTTGGGGCAGTACCTGTCAACTAAAATTGCCATACGCAGTCCAATGATATACCGCCATCCCAGAGGGGTCGGGTTTGGGCGTCAACTGCTGTGGACATTCGTTCCTTAAGTGTAGTACACAAATGATGGTCAGATCCGGTGCCGACTTACACGGCGGCTAGAGGGATTTCCTTAACCAGGAATCCCCCACCAGCGAGACACCGCCCTAGCCGGGAGAAACTTTAAGCTTCCGAATGATCTGCCAACATGTGTAGTGCATGTAAATGTGTGCAAGTAAGGGGTGATGATATGACAAGGAAATCGAAGGAAGATCGTGCGCGGACCGTGGCCCTTACTGGTAGGATATCTCTCCGAAATTCAGCTGGTATTGATCCGAGAAACTACGGAACGCTACCGATCAGAGCAGCCGGTTGCTACAATTCTCCTCCAGCAACGAGTGATATGTAAATGTAGTAAATGTAGTAGTGTAAAGTAATATGTAAATGTAAAAATAAATAAAAAGTGTAATTTGTAAAATATGTTTACAGCAAGAACAGATACAGAAATCATATAAATTGTTACAAGCGACAAACATTAATATTTAGGGCTTAATTTTGAAGAACACTTATTTTTTAGAATAATAATGGGAGATGCAGTTAATGAACTACATTTCACAAAATAAAAAGATAGGTATTGCAACAAAAATACGACTTTCTCTCAATTGTAATAAAATTTACAACCCAACAATCAAATACCTTAAAACCTGAAAATCTTGACTTAATGCGTTTCACTTGTGAGCCAACTATATTTGGATATAAGAACAAACGTCTCAAACGAATGTCTATTAAGGCTCAAAATCGCTTTAAACCCGCTGAATACCCGTTCCACATTAACAATCAACAGATAACTTAGAACATCTTTTATTTGATCAAAGTAGTTGGAATAATACTCAGCTGCCTGCAGCCAAGTATCCCATTTTGTGATGAGTGGTTGGGGAGGTAGAGGTAGGTCAGGGTAAGTTGCCTTAAAAATATCCACATGACTTGGGGCCTTCAGAAATATATTCTTGACATTTGATATCAACTGATCAATATCTGGGAATTGAAATCTCACAGTTTCTGAAACACGATGAAAAGTGTGAGCAAAGCAAGTTAGAAGAAGTTTAGGATAAAAAACATGTATAGCAGCCCCTTCTTTTCACATATAAGGAGCATCATCCAACAGAAATAGTAGAACCTTTTCATGCTGAACTCCACTCGACCAAAGAACACTCATGGATTCATTGAAATACCAAGCAATGAGGGGTGAATATGCAACAAAAATATGCAAATATGGCCCAAATATGCAAAAATATGCAATTATGGTGATATATGCGAAAATATGCGAAATAAAAATACTATAAATTGATTCTAAATGCCTCAAAACATATACAATTTGTTGCAACGGAATGTTTCAGTTAACAGAAAAAATATGCAAATGCATATAAATCACAGTCCTTATTATTACATATCTTGAGCGTGTGTGCAGGTCGTTTTAAAGCTAGGCACCAATGTGGAAACCTGGCTTGACTAGTCTGTTGTAAATTTGTTGCCCAGCTACCTGCTTCATTGTTCGCACATCAGGGAGCAATGCTGTGACAAGAGATAGACAAACGGCATAAGCCTGGCTGGCGATCGTGACTTGCATGTGTATAGAGCCCTTAAGCAGAGAGAGAGAGAGAGAGAGAGAGAGAGAGAGAGAGAGAGAGAGGGAGAGAGAGAGAGAGTGGGTAGAAAAAGGTAGTAGACTGCATTCTTTAATCGGCCTTCTTTTAACTGGCCTCCTCTGGCCGCCGCGAGTTTGAGGAGATGACTCACACACCCGTCACAACTCCCTCCTTCCGCAAACAAAAGAATATCCACGATTAGGTTGAGAGATTTTTTTTTATATTTTCAGTGTGGTACTATGCTGAACGTGAGATTCAATGGCCGGTTTAGTAAGTGCAAAAACATGTGTACATAAACGTACTGCAATTACGTACTGTAAATGAACTTTCATTAAATATAACAGCATACATTAAGACCAATTAATTTTCTTCCTTAACATGCAAATTCTCTCAGGGTACATTTTCTTCACTATATGTATTATATTAACATTAAGCAATAAATTTAGATTATAACTGATAAAAACGATGTCAGTAGTATAATTTAATACCTTCAAAGGAATGACGCATTAACCGGCCAAATCGTTTCTGGAATGGGTGCCGGTTCCCAGGTGGCATTTATTTGGATACAAGCGGAAGGATAAATCTGTTGAGATTGGAGGGGGAAGGAATGTGGCAGTGTATAAGAGGAGAAAGGACTGAGGGTGAGCATGCACAACTAGTGGCGGTATAGAATGTATGCGCATGTGCGTGGGTGCATGGTGGCAATACTCGCACACGCGTGCAGCTGGGGTTTTGCGCTCCATCCCCTCCCACCCGCACGCCCTTCCACCCTCTTCCAGGAGACCTTCACCTCATCTCCTTCGTTCTCCTCTCCTTCTCCCCCTCTCCATCGTCCCCCACATTCGCCCCCTCTCCTTCACCTCTCTCTCCTTCGCCCCCTCTCCTTCGCCCCCTCTCCTTCGCCCCCTCTCCTTCGCCCCCTCTCCTTCGCCCCCTCTCCTTCGCCCCCTCTCCTTCGCCCCCTCTCATTCGCCCCCTCTCCTTCGCCCCCTCTCCTTCGCCCCCTCTCCTTCGCCCCCTCTCCTTCGCCCCCTCTCCTTCACCTCTGTCTCCTTCGCCCCCTCTCCTTCGCTCCTTCCCCTCCACCCTCACTCCCTCGCCCCCTCTCCTTCGCCCCCTCTCCTTCACTCCTTCCCCTTCA